>JAJDFE020000345.1:0-38838 GCA_021527465.2 Geoglossum glabrum | reverse complement strand
CCCCATAGGGAATACGTCTACCAATCTGGTATTGAAATCTTATGGCAGCTCATGCCAGTCAACCCGCTGACATAAAAAATGGGGCCTGCGAACAGGCCCCAAATGTCGATATTCGCATCAGTGACGCGTGCTCGTATCGTACTTCAAGTTCATGATGTCGCCAAGCATTGGCGCATCATCAAACGTCACCAGCGTACCGGGCAACACCATGTCGGGGCCGCCATAAGGCGTCACTTCATTGACACCCGAGACTTCCGAGATCTTGCCGTCGAACTTCGTCGACAATCTCGTCTCAAGCCGCAAAAGCTCCGTCCCCGAAATCTCGTCGCATGCGAAATGGATGCGACGTCCGTCCAGAACGTCGACGGTCTGCACACCAAAGTTGCGGATCTCGTTGACGACCGGCTGGACGAATTTGGACTTGAACACCGTAATTTCATACTTCTCAGGCAAGGCACGTTCTCCTTCTTGGCTCCCCGTCAGGGATACCGACAACACAAAAGCCCGTCTTCAATAAGATTTAAAAAGAAAAAGGGCAGGTGAATAGGCCCCGTTATGGGGTGATAAGATTGAAAAAACAACCCCGTCCCCCGCCATTGGTTCCACTTGCCCGCAATTGCTTAAACGTGCTGACCTGAGCGGAAGCACAAAACCGCAAAAAAGGGCGCTTTCCGCGCCCTCCTTGCTCACTCTTGCCGAGTCTTGCCGTTTACTTGCCGAAGGCCTTGAAAAGGTCCTGCACGCTTGGCTTTGCGGTAGTTCCACTGGTTGTCGTGGTCGGGCTGGTCTTCTTGCCAAAGGCGCCCAGAAGCTCGCCGACACCTTCCTTGGTAACGCCCTGTCCGCTAAGCACACCGCCAAGAACACCACCGACACTCTTGCCGGCTTCCTTGCCCAGAACCCCCTTCAGAGCCTCCCCGGCCAGACGCCCCGAAAGCTTGCTCACAAAAGCCGGGTCCGCCCCGATTTTAGGCGCTGTCAGCGGGCCTTTCAGCAGAATTGGAATGGCCAAACCCGAGCTTCCATCCGCCAGTGTCGGCGTCATCTTGTAGTCCAAGACCCAGTTCGGCAGATCAACGGTACCCTCACCCTTCAGGGTCATCGCACCGTTACCCGTCGCAACCGTCAACTCGTCTGTGGAAGCCACACCTTGGCGCAACGTGTAACGCGCCTTCAGGTTGTCAACCGTACCATCACCATTGCTCGGCGTCGTCGCGCTCGTGCCCTGAATCATCGCTGCAATATTCGAAGCCGTACCCAGCATATTGGTGTAAGGAATCTTCCCTTCAGTGGCACTCAAGCTAAGCGTACCATCCAGATTCTGCGCCAGCTGACGCGTCGTATCACCACGGCTGCTGAATTGCGCATTCGTATCCAGCGGCAACTCAACCCCCTTGCTCGCCAATACCGGAACCAGGGTCTCAACACGCAGCTTGCTCGTCGTCGCATTCAACATCAAAGCCGGAGTACCAGAATGCTCCAAACGGCCATTCAGCTTGGCATTTCCGCCATCTTTCAGGTTTAAAGTCACATCCTTGATGTCCAGTTGGCTGGGCGTATTCGTTGCAACAACCTTCACACTATCCATCGGCAGACGCGCGCAATCCACACCCTTCGCATTCAACGTGATGTCAAACGCAACACCCTGCAGCGCACTTACGTTAATCTTGTCATCACTCCACGGCGCAGCACTTGCATTGCTTGCAGGCGCATCAGCCGTCGGCGCACCCGTCTGGGTCGGCACATCAACAGCGCAGTAACCAAGCGCCGTAAGGTTAGCGCGGGTCACATCCAAATTAGCAACCACGTTTAAGGGCTTCCCAAGCGTTACAGCAACTTTACCAGTTGCTTCCAGCAATTGCGGAAGATTCACAACGAGGTCATCAGCCTTCAAGGTTCCCTTGCCGCTGACACTCGCCTTAATGCTGAACGCGCTCAACGGCAAGGCGTCGGCTGCAACACCAAATCCAGCGGCCGCACTTTGGATATTGCTACCCTCAACCGAAAGAGTCCCTTTCACATCAGGCTGGCCAGTAACATCAACACTCACATCACCCTTCAGCGTAGCAATATCATCAATCTGAGCAACCAAGCCCTTTACATCATAGGTCCCACTGCGGCCCTTTACTGAACCTTGTACACTAAGCGGCTTCGATGGGAAGCTCGCAGTTTGACCGGCAGCCTTCGCCAAAGTTTGAAGGTTTGCCGCATTGATATTTAAGCTGGCATCCACATCCGGTTGTTTCCCAGCCCCCTGCGGAACCACTTTCACATTCCCTGCAGCCGTCACCAGAGTGCCGATGCTAGCCTGAAGGTTTTTCAATTCAATTGCATCTTGCCCGGCAAGCTGCGTGCTCACATTAAACGGCACAGCAGGTACCATTGGTTGCTCGGTACGCAAGGCAAGTTCGGCTAACTGACGCAGGTTTCCACCTTGCACCTTCACAGTACCGCTTGCACTCGGCTTATCGCCCATGTTGATCACAGCATCACCGCTTGCTTGCAAAAGCTCACCCAAACGGGTCGAGAAATTACGCAAGCTTACCTTTTCAGTACCTACGTCAACATCACCACCCAAACGGAAGGCAGCTGCAGGAGCCTGTTCAGGCGCCTTGCCCAACAACGCATCCAGCGTGCCCTTCAGATTATCTGTCTCAGCATTAACCAAGCCGGCAAAACTCTTCTGCTCATGCACACGGCCATTCATCGCAACCGTCAAACCTGCGGCATCAAGTTTGGCCTGAAGCGGCACATCATCCAGATTAACAACATCGACTTGCAAGCTGCCACTTACCTTCTGGCCATTCACAGTACCATCCAGATTCGTCACCGCCACCGTACCACTCGTCGTTGCGGTAAAGTTGACAGCTTTAGCGACAACCTTCTGGCCGCTAACAGCATCGTCATAGGTGGCATTCAAGTTTTGAATATCCAGTTTAGTCGCCGCCAACATACCCAGCGGAAGGCCACCATTACTGCTTTCAGCAGGCTTAGCTTCGGCTGCAGCCTTGTCTTCCTTGCTCGTATAGGTTTCCCAGTTAGCAACACCATCCTTGGCGCGTGTCAGTGTAATCGTCGGATTTTTCGCCGTAACCTCAGTCACCTGCAAACCATTCCACGGAGTCACGCCACCACCCCAACGCCATGCAGCATAAGCTTCATCCGTACTGAACAACGGTTTCTTGCTGCCACCAAGCACAACAACCTTACCAACCGAAACACTTCCCATCGGCCAAAGCTTCACATGAACCGGCCCATCAAAAGCAACGTCATAGCCCTGCTTCTGCACAGCCCATGTCGCCAGGCCCTTCATGTCAGAGTGCTGAATGTAATAAACACCACCGGCCACAGCCACAGCTCCAAGCCCCAGCAGTGCCGCAACCGAAATTCCCAGAACCTTCACAACACGCATAGCCGCTCTCCTCACACATTCAACTGAACAATTAACACTTTTTTCTTGGCTTTGTTGCCGAGGAAAAATCCCCATGCACCAAGTTAGCCATGCGCAACGATGTGGGTCAACCATTCCACTTCATGCGTGCAGCCATGGCTGCAAAATGCGCGGGCAATGGGGCTTCAAAGCTCATCACTTCATGCGTTTGGGGGTGAGCGATTTTTAACTTCCACGCATGCAGGTAAAGCGGGACGCGCCCGCCATGGATATCCTTACCCACAGCCTTCACAGCATCATTTCCATATTTGTCATCACCCAACATCGGCAATCCCACATGGTTCAAGTGCACACGTAACTGGTTCATACGGCCGGTATGCGGCACGCACGAAAGCAAATGCAGTTCACCATCGCTTGCCAGCCACTGCCAAGTGGTATGAGCACTATCACCCGAGGCATCCACACGCGCAAACGGCCCTACTTTCGCAATAGGCTCGTGTATCTCTCCGCGCTTGCCCGGCAAATTTCCAACAACTACTGCCAGATACTCTTTCCTCGTCTCGCGCGCGGCAAACTGTGCTGTCAGCGCAGCCGCCATCGTTCGGTTTTTGGCCGTCACCAAAATTCCCGTCGTCTCACGATCCAAACGATGCACCAGCTTAGGAGCCTTATCACCATACACGCTCTCGAAAATACGATCGAGGCTCCGTACTTGCCCGCCACCAGCTTGGGTCGGCAAACCAGCAGGCTTATTCAAAACCAGCATCGCCTTATCATCATAAAGCGTCGCATCTTCAAGCATTTTCATATCTGCCGAACCAGCCTGATAAGCCAGTCCCTCGCCCTTACGCGCACCTCCGGTAAAATCGCCCGGATACGTCACTATACTCCCCGCAGTCAGACGCGCCGAAGCCTCAGCCTTAACCCCATCCACACGGACCTTCCCCACACGAATCAGCTTCTGCAAAGCTATGTAAGGCACCTCGGCAAAAACGCCCTTTAACCAACGGTCAAGACGTTGCCCGGCATCCGCCTCGGCAACTTTGCGCTCTCCCAGTTTAGCCTTAGGCTTATCCATGCAGATGCCATCCTTTCAACATGCGTTTCCACCAGCTCTCACCGGTATTTATTTCCACACCCATACCACCTTCTTCGGCAAACTGACGCACCTTTTCCCAGAATCCCGCATACTCCAGCATCGGAAAATGCCCCACATCAAACAGCTCAAGCCATTGCGCATGTGGCAATGCCTGCGCCAATTTCCGCCCGCTCTCCACACTCACTAAATTATCCGCCGTACCGTGGATGACCAAGGTCGGAACCTTAATCTTCTTTACCCACCCCATGCTGCTGAACATTCCACCGGCTGAAAGATGCGCTAACGTCGCCGACTGACCCGGCAGATGCTCCTTGCGCAACTTCAAAAACGCCTCAAAAACAGCAGGATCCTTCTGGGCAAATTCGGGCCCAAACAAAGGCATATGCCCTTCAGCGGCGTGGTTGGAAATCAGTTGCTGCAACTGCCAGAAATTCATCCCGATCTTTCGCTGCATCACGGCAAGGTCCATTGCCGTATCCGGCTGTCCGCGGCTGGTGCTTACCAACACAAGATGTTTCACTTTGTCAGGCGCCATCCGCACCAGCTCCTGCGCCGCATAACCACCCAAACTGTGCCCAAGCAACACAAAAGGTTCATCCACGCCCTGACGCGCCAAGGTCTCAAGCGCCTGCCTTGCATAAGCTTTCACACTGAACGGAATCGGCAGCGGCATGCCATCCACCCCCGGCGGGTTCAACCGCACAATGCGCCAGTTATCACCCATGACGTTGATAACCCCAGCCATCAAATACGCTCCACTGTTCACACCAGGTAAACACACGATCGTACCGCGGGGGTTGCGTCCGGGAACATGCACTTCAAACATCGGCATCACTCGTCTCCTTCCGGGCGACCATCGCCTTCACCATTCAACTCACCGCGCAGCTTGGTAAAATAGGCCATGCGCTTCTGCATCTCACGTTCAAATCCGCGTGCCACAGGTTGGTAAAGCACAGGCCGCTTCACACCTTCGGGCCAGTAATTCTGGCCACTGAAACCATGTTCCGTATCATGATCATAAGCATAGCCTTTACCATGCCCAAGTTCTTGCATCATGCGTGTCGGAGCATTCACAATATGCTTCGGCGGCGGCACATGGGCCGTCGCAGCAGCCAATTGCTTGGCCGCGGCATAAGCCTTGTAAAGCGCATTGCTCTTCGGTGCCAAAGCCATATAAACCGCGGTCTCCGCAAGGCTCAAATCACCTTCAGGGCTACCCATCGTACGGTAACTCTCCTGCGCTGCCATCGCAATCTGCAGGGCTTGCGGGTCGGCCAGGCCCACATCTTCCACCGCCATCCGAATCAACCGCCGCGCCAGATACATCCCATCTTCACCACCGGCCAGCATGCGCGCCACGTAATACATCGCCGCATCGGGGTCGCTGCCACGCACGCTTTTATGCAGGGCCGAAATCAAATCGTAATGCCAGTCCCCGCCTTTATCATAAAGCGCCAATTTGGCCGGAATCGCCGCCTTCAAACCGGCTACATCCAGCGGAGTTTTCACCCGCAGCGCGGCAACCAGTTCCACAAGGTTCAAAAAGTACCGCGCATCGCCATGCGCTAAAGTCAAAATCGCCGCACGCGCTTCTTCCGTAAGCGGAAGCGGCCCTACATCACCCTCAGCAGCCTCCAAAATCTTCGCCAGATCCTCTTCATCTAAACTATGCACTGGCAGCACCGTACAACGGCTCAGCAACGCGTTATTCAGGGCAAAGCTGGGGTTCTCGGTAGTTGCCCCCACCAGCACCAGCAACCCGCTTTCCACATGGGGTAGAAACGCATCCTGCTGCGCTTTGGTAAAGCGATGGATCTCATCCACAAACAGCACCGTGCGCTTGCCCACGCTTTGGTCGGCCTTGGCCTCTTCCACCACTTTGCGTACATCGGCAACACCAGCCAGCACGGCCGAGATCTGTACAAATTCAGCCCCAAACGCCTGCGCATAAAGCCGTGCCAGCGTGGTCTTGCCGCACCCTGGCGGGCCCCAGAAAATCACGCTTTGCGGCACACCTGCATTCATCAGGCGGGTAAGCACACCCTCCGGCCCCACCAAATGGGCCTGCCCCACAACGTCACTTAAAACCTTCGGACGCAACCGCGAAGCAAGGGGTTCCCCCACGATTCCCACAGCTTCAAACAATCCCATAGGCTTACCAATACTCCGCCAGCAAAGCGGCGGCAACACAAAAACCGTTCAGGAATCAAAACATCCATAAGCCCTTATGGGGTCACATTATTGTGTTTGGATATTAACGATCTTGCCACCACGCATCAGGCGCAATGTCCACGCGCTCCGGCTGCTATCCAGCGCAGGCTGAACATCACCGGTCGTCCGAATGGTGTTGCCGTTAATCGCCATGATGATATCCCCTTCCCGCACCGGCGTATTAAACGCCGCCAATGTCGGAGTAGCAGGCACATCCACCACCGCCACACCCTTGGTACTCAAGGGCAGACCCAGATCGTTGTTGAGAGAAGGCCCCAACGATTCAACCGAAATACCGGTTAGCGGGTTATACCCCTTTACCAAAAGCTGCGCATTGTCTTCGCGCGCGGGCATCGCCGTCAGCGTAACCGACGTCTCAAAGCGGCGCCCGCCACGCCAGTACGAAAGCGGGGTCGATTTGTTCAACAGGTTCGGCATCGCTAAAACCTGCTCGTTCAGGTCCTGTGGGTTCTCCACCGCACCATCACCCAGCTTTAGAATCACATCCCCACGCTGCAAACCTGCCTGCGCAGCAGGGCTTCCGGGTAAAACCCCGGTCAATTGCACACCTGTCGCGCTCGGCATGTTCAACTCACGCGCTACACTGGCGGTAACCGCCTGCCCTTCCGCCCCGAACCATGGCCGGACCACGCGGCCCGTGCTCACAATATCGTTCACCACACGCTGAACCAGAGCGCTTGGAATCGCAAAGCCAATACCATTGCTAGCTCCGCTCTTGCTGAAGATACCGCTATTCACACCCACCAGCGCGCCCGTGCTGTCCACCAAGGCACCACCGCTGTTACCGGGGTTAATCGGTGCATCGGTCTGGATAAACCGCGCATAAGGGCTCAGAGCTGTCGCAGTGCGCTGCACCGCGCTTACAATCCCGAAACTCACACTTTGGCCGATCCCGAACGGGTTCCCAATCGCCAGCACCACATCACCAACCTGCAAGCTGTCGCTATCCCCAAACTTGGCCGCAGGAAGGCGCTCATTGCTCTTCATCTCAAGACGTAGAACAGCAAGATCGAGCTTCTCATCCTGCCCTACCAGTTTGGCCGAAAACTCACGCCCGTCGCTCAGCACCACCTTAATGGCTTGGGCTCCGTCAATCACGTGCAGGTTCGTAACCACCATACCGTCGGAGCGCACAATAACGCCGCTCCCAAGGCTCCGTGCCACACGTTCCTGCATGCGCCCGTCCAGAGGTTTGAGTGTCTGCAAACCCGGCTCCTGCGCAAGCGTCGGCTTATTCACGCGCGCGGCATAGATATTGACCACACTTGGCTCCGCCTGCTTCACCGCTTGCGAAAAGGTTACGCGAATACTCCCGATGTCCCGACGCTCAGCCGCAAAGCCACCAGCCGGAAGCCCCGCCAGCAGCACCCCCATCATCCCCAAAACAAGCAGCTTTTTCATATTTTTTTGCCCCCATAATCTTAAGTCTTAAAAAACGCAAACGTCAGTCGATGGCTTCCAAAACGGCCCGCGCAAGGGGTACCGTTACGGCACGCTTCTGTTCCAAACTCAGTGCATCCAAACGTGCCATCAGGGTGGCCAACTCGTGGGTGCTGCGCCCGGCACGCACCAGAATATAATCCACTACGGCATCCGGTAACGTGAGCTGCATCACTCCAGCCCAATGCTTCAACATTGTCCGCAGGTCTTCATCATCGGGCGGCAGCACTTCAACCTGCACACCGGTCAGCAAACGGCTCTTCAAATCCGGTAAAAGGTTTTCCAGCTGTGCCACGGGCATCCCGCTCGCAACCACCACCGGAACCTTGGAATTAATGGCATGGAAAAGGCGTTCCTGCCCCTCCTCTTCCATTGTCTCCAGCTTATCGCCCACAACAGCCCCACGGCTCGCCGCCAACGCCAGCATATGGCTTTTTCCGCCGCCGGGAGGCCCGTATAGGCATACACACAGCGCACCACTCTCCAGCGCGCTCTCAGCAGCCCGCGTACCAACCGTCGTCAACCAGCGGCTGGCATGGAAGCGCGGCAGCGCCGTGATATCCAGCAGCAATTGCCGCATTAATAGCTACCCGCAGGGCTGGAAGGTGTGGCCGGAGCCGAAGGAGCATTAGGGGCTGACGGCTCTTCCTGCCCTTGCCACGGATGCGCATCCGCAGCACTCGCAGCAGTAGGCGTTGGCAAGGCTATTTCCAGCTCCGTAATTTCCACCGAATGACCGGCATATTGCGAAAGCTCACCTTGGCTTAGCGGCGTCTCAACCACCAGCTCGGCACCGGCGCTGGTCAGCAAGCGATAGGTCGCACGGGTTCCGGCTTGCTTGGCCAGATTCAAACGCACACGGTCCACCGCAGCCGGATCACGATCCACAATCCGCACCACCCATTGCTTCACGGGGGTGTTTGCGGCACCCGTCACGGCTGAAGCATCCTCAGAAGTCACAGCAGAAGCAGTCGTAGCGGGAGTTGCCTCCGCAGCTGCAGGCTTCGCCACCACCGGAATCTTACCGCCAAAGTTCTTCTGCAGCATCGGTCCGTTGAACGTCAGGTCAGTGGTCAAGGTGTAAACCGGAATCAGCGTTTCCTTGGCCACCTTGTAGCTGTTCACAAACTTCATGGCGCTGCCAAGGCTCTTCACGGTCTTCGCCGCCTTTGTCGCATCCATCCCCATGCTTACCAGCACACCTGGTAAAGCCTGGCGGGCGCCCTGCTCCAGCGCCGCATCACGGTCAAAACCAGTGGTACCGGAAAGGGTCACAACCACACCTTTCACAAGGAAGGGATCCGCCGGAGCAGCAACCGTATCACTCACCGCTGCAGTACCGGAAACCACCGGCTTCGGCTGGGCCTTGATCACCGGCGCAGAAAGGCTTTCCTCGCCAATGCTGCTGCGCACCGTATCCACGTCGGCACTGGGTTGGGTCTGGGCAATAGCAGCCGTAGTTAAAACCGAGAACATCAGGGCAAGGGGTAAGCTCTTCATGAAAATGGGCTCCTTCTGGAGCCCATCATGCCGCAAATCGTAAGCGGCGCAAGTGCCAAAGGCCTACAGCAGTTCAGCAGAACCGAAGAAGAAGCCAATTTCGCGGGCAGCCGATTCCGGGGAGTCGCTACCATGAACGGCGTTGGCGGAAAGATCGGTGCACGGCAGGGCGAAGTCGTGGCGGATGGTGCCGGCTTCAGCCTTGGTCGGGTTGGTAGCACCCATCAGTTCGCGGTTCTTCAGGATGGCGTTGTCGCCTTCCAGAACCATCGGGTAGCAAGGGCCGCTGGTCATGAAGCCAACCAGTTCACCGAAGAACGGGCGCTCTTTGTGCTCGGCGTAGAACTCACCGGCGGTTTGGTCGTTGAGGTAAACCTTCTTAACGGCAACAACCTTGAGGCCGGCGGCTTCAAAGCGGCTGATGATCTGACCGACGACGTTCTTCTTGACGGCATCCGGCTTGATGATGCTGAGGGTGCGCTGGGTGGACATGGAGAGGCCCTTTTCCTGTTAGGGTTAAATTCTGCCAGCCTTGTGCCGAAAAAACACAACTCTGTCAAGCCTTACAGGCCTCTCGTAAGGCACCGGAAATTGATTATCGATAGCAACTATTTTTGCGGCAGGTAGCCAAAATCATAGTCCTGCCAAGGCCATGTGGCCTCACGCAAAACCCAACCCTTGGCGATCATGTCCTTCAGGCTGTCGCCGCCAACGGCAATAATCGTATCACCATTCACCACCACAGGGGTCAGGCTTTCAGCCGACATCACCCACGGGCAACGCGGCAGGCCGGTCTGGTAAAACGCCACATCCATGCTTACACCGGCACGGCTCAGGGTGGCACGACGGCGCAAACCACCCAGACTCCCCAAACCCCTAGCCGACGTCTCATTCGGCTTCACACTCTGCAAATAGTTCTGGTTGGCCTGAACCACGGCCACGGCCTTTTCAGGACAAGCCGCAATCGCAGGGTCCGGCAGCGGCTTATCCGAGGAGCAACCGGTCATCATCACGGCAGCCAGCGTCAAAAAGAGCGCCACCATCGAGGGAATAAGGGAACTGAATTTAGCAGGTGAAATCACGAAAATACTCTCTCCTTACGGCCGCAGCACAACCGGATCGATTACCAGCGGCTCAACGCGGGTGAACCAGCCCGACGTAGGCCGGTAGGTTTCGCCACCGTTACCGATGTACTCACCATTGGAATCAAAAACCACCTTCAGCTTGCCATCGGTATGCAGCACGGCACGGTTGCAGGGCGATTGCCCCACATCATACTCCAGCACGTCATAGTTTGAGCCCAACAAGCGGTGCACGCGGTAAGCGGTCTTTGGCATCCCCAGAACCTGAATCACACGCGGCAGCTCATCACCTTCGTGCAGGGTTTTCAGGTCATCAGCCATGCTGATGCAACGGCCCGGATTGGTCGGCATCGGCACAGGTGGGCGGCCGCACGCAGTCGCCGCAACCGCAACAAAGCCGATAAGCATAAGGGAGGAAACACGCATCATTGCAGCGGCGCGCCCCGACCAACGGAGTTCAGGGGAACACCGCTGTCATAATATCCTGCAGGCTGCATGCCTGTACGAGAATCATATTGCATGGGGGCACTATAACCGCTCCGGTACGGCGCAACAGGCCCTGCCCCGTAATTGGAAGAAGGGGGTGTGGCAACCGGCACGCCCTGTTGCGGCGGCAGGTCTTCCTGCAACAGGCGTCCGGTACGCGCCGGCGCAGGCGCAAGGGTCTGCGCAGGTGTCATGCTCACGCGCGCCTGCGGCATCGCATCTGTCGCAGCTACAGCCCCATCTCCAGCATTCGGCACCACCGAGGCCCGCATCATCGGCACGATAAACTGCTTGTAATAATTCGGCCCGTAACCCAGCAAACGGTCATCCTGGAACACCAGCGGCATCAATCCCTCGCCCCGTGCATTCACGCGGCAAATCGTTTCGGGGGTGTGATAGAAAAGCACTTCCACCGCAGCACCATTGGTCAAACTGAAGGTTTCGGCATTGGCGGGGTCCCCCAGAATGCTCACAACCTGCAGCTTGTTGGTACCCAAACGCAGCCGCGCCATGTTCCGCGCCAACCACTGCGCCTGCATAATCTGGCCTTGCGGGCACGGCGGTAAATTGCTCCGACCCAAAACCGCAGGAGGCTGAGGCGCCCTGAAAACAGCTTCACGGGTATTGAACGGCCATGGCGCACCACCGGCACATCCAGCCAAAAAGCCCGCCATCAGCAAAGCCAGCCCTGCGGCTGGCTGAAGGGAAAAGGCCCGCTTAAGACCCACGCCTGTTGCGCTCGGTTTGAATCACCTTGGCTACTTCCGCCACGGTGTGTTCCAGCACGTCATTCACCAGCACCACGTCATAATTGCTGTAGCTCGTACCGGCCATATCGGGGTTGGTGAAGATATAGCTCGGGTTGTGCAGACTATCCAAATCGGCCTCGATCTGCTGCAAACGGATACGCCCTTCATCCGCCAGCGCAGGGTTGCGCTTGGTCAGACGCTGCTCCAGACGCTCACGGTTCGGTGGCAGAATCAGCAACTTGAACAGGCGCGTAGGCAAGGCTTCTTCAAACAACTTCACACCTACCGCGTTAATGTCCGAAATCACGTCGCAACCTTCACCAAACAGGCGTTCCACTTCCCACTTCGGCGTACCGTACATGTTGCCGTTGTAGTTGGGGTTGTGCTCCAAAAAATCACCCTTGGCCAAGCCGGCTTCAAAGTCGGCACGCTGCATGAAGTAATAATCGCGGCCTTCTTCCTCACCCGGACGCGGCGTCCGCGTCGTCGCCGTGACAAAGCGGCGCAGCTTGGGGTCTTGCGCCAGCAAGGCGGAAATTACGGCACTTTTACCGGTTCCACTCGGGCCGGTTACAGTAATCAGCATCGGGGAGATTTTAGTCGGCATCACTTTACTTTCGCTTCTCGGTGCCACTTACCGCAGAAACCACGCCACTACCAGCCCCAACCAGAGGATTCGTGGCACTTACTCCCGGCCCGCGACCACCGGCCACGGCACTATCCACCGTCCCTGCCGTCGTCACGCTCACCTTAACACCAATACGGTCAACCAACGTCTTGCTCACGTCTTTCCAGTAACGCTTCACATTCTTCATGTGCTCTTCATAGGTCTCGCTAAACACATGCATGGTCATGCTCGGGTCAGCCACAAAGAACAACGCTTTGGTCTGCGCAGGCTTGGCTACTGCCATCAATGCAGCACGACCGGGGTTGGAAATCGGCGTCGGCGGTAGGCCTGCATAAATGTAGGTATTGAAAGGCTGCGGCTCCTGCAGGTCTTTCTTCTTCAAACGACCTTCCTGCTCCGCGCCATACATCACGGTCGGATCACTCTGCAGACGCATACCGGTCTTGAGGCGATTGATAAACACCGCAGCCACCATCGGCATCTCCTGCTCACTCGCAGCCTCACGCTGCACAATGCTCGCCAGAATCAACAGCTCTTCCGGCGTATTCACCGGCAAGCCCATATCGCGCTGCGCCCATGCCTTATCCAGCTCCTGCGTCATACGCTCTTCCATGCTATCCAAAAGCTTCTGGCGCTCGGCACCAAAGCGGAAGGCATAGGTGTCCGGGAAAATTGTTCCTTCCGCCGGACGCGAACCCACACCGGTCAAACCATCCATCTGCCCCATGCGCTCCATCACCTGCTTCACGGTCCAGCCTTCCGGAATCGTCACACTGCGGTTTTCCGTATCACCAAGCGCAAGCTTGTTCACTACGGCACGCAAACTGATGCCCGGCTCGAACGCATACTCACCGGCTTTCAGAGTGGAATCCATGCGCATCACACGCACGGCAACAACAAACGCTTCAGGGCGGTCAATCACACCGGCAGCCCCCAGCAGGCCTGCAATCTTGCGCGGACCATTCCCCGGCTCAATCACCACAGTTGTCGGCTGCTGCAACGGGCCGGGCTGCGCAAGGTAACGCCCCCAGAAAGCCGTTCCCGCTGTCGCCGCACCCAGCAAAAGGATGCCCAAAACCACAAATGTGCCTGTCGCAAGTCTCATGCCCAGCACTCTGGCAGCACGCACAACACCACGCAAGCGAGGTGCCTGCCCCGCAGCCAGCGATAAAAAAGCCAGCCCGAAGGCTGGCTTTCATCCTACGTTTCGGCACGTTTAACGCGTTACAACAAGCGTTGCATTCGTACCGCCAAATCCAAAGGAATTGCTCAGCACAGCCTTCGCACCTGTGACCTTTCGCGCTTCGCCACGAATCAGATCAAGGCCTTGCACATCAGGATTTTCAAGGTTCAGGTTAACCGGCAGAGCCTGCTTTTCCAGTGCCTTCAGGCTGATGACGGCCTCAAGCGCACCAGCCGCACCCAGCAGGTGGCCAGTAGCACCCTTGGTCGAGCTGACCGGCACCTTGTCGCCGAACATCGCCTTCAGCGCTTCACCTTCCAGCTCATCGCCCATCGGCGTGCTGGTAGCATGGGCATTCACGTAGGCAATATCATCGATCGTCAAACCGGCATCATCCAGCGCCAGCTTCATGGCGCGGGCACTGCCCTTACCATTGGCCAGAGTCATGTGGTAGGCATCGGCCGTCTGGCCAAAGCCTGCGATCGTTCCCAGAATCTTCGCACCACGTGCCTTGGCATGGGCTTCGCTTTCCAGCACCAGCACCGCAGCGCCTTCACTCAACAGGAAGCCATCGCGGTCTTTATCAAACGGACGGCTCGCCTTACCGGGGGTATCGTTATACCCGCTGCTCAGCGCACGCATGCTGGCAAAGCCACCCATGCTCGTCGGGCACACGGTTGCTTCAGCACCACCAACCACAACAAGGTCAGCTTCACCCCATTCAATCAGACGCTTGCCCCAGCCGATCGCGTGGGCGCTGGTCGCACAGGCACTTACAGGGCACACATTCGGGCCTTGCAGGCCGTACAGAATGCTCGCCTGTCCAGCCAGCATGTTCGGCAGCATCGCCGGAATAAAGAACGGCCCGATGCGGCTTGGCCCACGGCTATTCACCGTATCCTTGGCATCTTCAATGCTGGAAAGACCACCGATACCGGTACCCAGAATCACACCCATGCGCTGGCGCTGCTCTTCAGGCAGCTCCTTGGCATTCAGCAAACCGGCCTGAGCCATCGCTTCGCGCATCGCGGCAAGGCCCAGCAGAATGAAGCGGTCACACTTCTTCGTGTCCTTGGCTTCAAGGCCGCTGGCAGCAGGGTCAAAACCCTTCACTTCGCCCGCAACGCGGCAGGCATAGCCGTTCGCATCAAAATGGGTAATCGAGCCGATGCCGGATTCACCCGCCATCAAGCCCTTCCAAAGGGAGGCCACATCAAGGCCAAGGGGGCTTACCGCCCCCATTCCCGTCACAACAACAGTTTGCTTGGCCATAGAAATGCCTAACTAACTTTAGGCAGCCATGTTCTGTTGAACATAGTCAATGGCGTTGCCGACCGTCTTGATCTCTTCGGCAGCTGCATCCGGAATTTCAATACCGAATTCATCTTCCAGAGCCATCACCAGTTGTACGGTGTCAAGGCTGTCAGCGCCCAGGTCATCCACAAAGCTCGCGCCTTCAACAACCTTACTCGTTTCCTGGATACCCAGGTTTTCAACTACCAACTGCTTCACGCGGCTTGCCACGTCAGAACCATCAGCCATTCAGAATCTCCTTAATTTCACCCCCGCCTTAGTCGGCCCTCGAGGTACGCCATGGTTAGCCCAACCCCGCCGTTTTGGCAAGAAGGAACGAAATAACTGTATTTATTGAATGTTTTTCAAAAACAGGTCCAACGTCAACCGGCGCGCCACCAGTGCGGCACCGGGGTCATACGTCACCCCGTCGTCACGGTTAAACCCATGGTCAGCTTCAAAAACATGCACCTCACTTACCGTGTCATGGGCCTTCAAAGCAGCCACAGCTTCCTCTACCGGAATGTACCGGTCCAGTTCGGCCAGATGCACAACAGTCGGGCATTTAGGTTGCATCTGCTTGGTAAGTTCTTGAATCAGGCCGCCGTAATAACACGCCGCCGCACTCACATCCGGGTCGTTGCTTGCCATCACGTAGGCGACACTGCCACCCCAGCAATACCCGCTGAGGCCAACTTTCAACCCCTGCTCCTTGCCCCACACCACGCAGGCATGTACCAAGCTCGCCAGCTCGTCCTTATCAGTCAAACCGATCAAACGACGCGCCTCATCAAGGCCGTCCTTGTTCTGGGCCAGCACCACACCTTCAGGCTTGTTCATAGCTAACGCCAACATGGCCGGAGCAATCGCCGCATACCCCTGCCCGGCAAAATCTTCACACACACGCTTGATGTGCGGCGTCACGCCAAACGCCTCATGCAGCACCACAACGCAACCCTTGGGCTCACCCTCCGGCATCGCCACGTGTCCGACAAATTCCCGCCCCTGTGCGGTCTTCAACTTTACGGTTTCCATACCAAATCTCCGAATTTCAAGCTCACGGCACCATGCCGCAGCCGCTTGCGGTTGACAACCCGCCCCCCTGTCCCCATACCGCCCTCAACCTAAATAAAAAGACCACCGCACCATTTCCCAGCGCTCCGGCGCCAACACTGAGAGAGGTCCAAAATGGACATTCTGACGACCATCGCCTACGCCCTGGACGCGTCAGCTGCCGTCACCGAGGATACCGTTCTCGACAGCATCAGCACCTGCAGCGTCAAGCGCACCGTTCTGGCGCACGAGCTCACCGAAGCTACCGGAGTCGATATCTCCGAAGCCGACGTCAGCGGCCACGACCGCCGTGCCATCGATATCATCGAAATCGTGCATATGCGCCGTGCCCACCAGAACGTGACGTCCGGCCGAAGCGTTACCCAAAGTGGGCACTTCATGCCCTTCTAGCGTCCGTTCCAACGGAAAAGGCCCTCACCATCGTGAGGGCCTTCGTCTTTGGCATAGACTTAAACGTACATACCGCCGTTCACATGCAGCGTCGTACCCGTCACGTAACCAGCTTCCTTGGAAACCAGGAACGCAACCGCATTGGCAATGTCCGCAGCCTCACCAAAACGCTGGGCCGGAATCTGCTTCACGAACGCTTCCTTCAGGGTGTCCGGAATCGTCGCGGTCATGTCGGTGTTGATAAAGCCCGGAGCAATCGCATTCACGGTCACGCCCTTGCGCGCCACTTCCTTGGCAAGCGCCTTGGTAAAGCCGGTGATTGCGCTCTTGGCGGCAATGTAGTTGGTCTGGCCAATATTACCCATGTGGGCCACAACACTGGTCATGTTCACAATGCGGCCGTGGTTCTTGCCGGTCATACCGGGCAGCAGCGCACGGGTCAGCTCAACCACGCGGCTTACGTTGACCATCATCACTTCGTCCCACTGCTGCTGGCCTTGGCGCACAAACAGAGCATCACGGGTGATACCGGCATTGTTCACCAGAATGTCCACATGACCGGCTTCAGCGGCAATCTTCTCCACACTGCCTTCATCCAGCAGGTTGGCAACAATGCCCTTCACACCCATTTCGCTGGCGGCCTTGCTCACGGTTTCTTCGCTGCTACCGTGGATGATAACGGTCGCGCCCTGCGCCTTCAGCAGTTCCGCAGTGGCACGGCCAATACCGCGGCTACCACCGGTTACCAGCGCCACCATTCCGGTCAGGTCACCATACGCCATAAGTCAAACTTTCTTGTTCATTCATTCAATTACGCGGAACTTGTAAGGCACGCCCTTAACAAGCGTCAACCGCACCGCACGCACTGCACCATAGTTCCATGCCTAAAAGTCCGGCGCATCTAGGCGCCGTTGCCCCTGCGCAAGAGGCCATAAACGGCCCCTGGTTTTGGTGAGGAGGACGACGCGTACAGCAAAAAGTACGCGAGGAGGAGGAAACAAAAACAGGGGCCGTTTTGGCCCCTGCCTTGCTATTACCAAGCACTATTCGAAGTCTGTCGGCCACGGCCCCCACAGCGGCAACGTGATGATGGCGATACAAACCACCATGCCCAACATCCAAAGCGGACTACGCAGCTTCGGCATGTCTTTCAAATAAGCATAAATGTAAGCCACGCGGAGCAGGATCCATACGCCACCCAGCGCATTCAGCACCCAGCTGCCCATTCCCGCCTGCAAGGCAACCAGAATGGAAATCGCAAAGAACGGGAACACTTCAAAGCTGTTCAGGTGCGCATTATAGGCACGCTTCTGCACGCCCTCAGCGGCGGCATAACCGTCACGCGGCTTTGCGTTATCAAAGTTCTTGCCGCGCGCAACCTGCAAGATCGTATAGGGCAGCAGCGCTGCAATCAGTAAATACCAGTAAGCGAGTACCATGGGGTCATCCTTTCATTGTTACTGCATGATATGCCAACAGCGAAGCGGCAACAAGGTTCCCTAAGCAACACTTTCCAGCCAACTATCAACAGCTTGACGATTCTCCAGACTCAGCGCAGCCAAACGGGAGTCACACCGTGCCGCAAGTCCGGTCAGCACCTTGCCCACGCCCAGCTCCACAATCTGCGTCACACCGGCGTTGGCCAGCCCGATCATCTCCTCGCGCCAGCGCACACGACCCACAACCTGAGCCACCAAACCCTCAGCAACCTCACTCCCCTTCTGGCGCAGCTCGGCACTCGCATTCATCATGCACGGCACGGCAAGGTCACGCAGCGGGTGGCCAGCCAAATAAGCCTTCACCTCATCCGCAGCACCCTGCATCACAGGCGTATGGAACGGTCCAGCCACATTCAGGCGCAACGCACGCTTGGCACCGGCAGCCTTGGCAGCCTCCTCAGCAATCGCCAGCTTGTCCAGCGGACCCGAGAAGATCGCCTGCCCCACACTGTTGTCGTTCGCAAACACCACACCCGCTTCAGCCGCAACCTTGTCGGCAACTTCGGGTTCAAGGCCCAGAATCGCACTCATCCCACCGGTGCCACCACCACGCAGCATCGCTTCGCCACGCAGGCGCACCAGCTTCGCGGCCGTTTCAAAATCCATACCTTCGGCGGCAGCCACGGCGGTATATTCACCAAGGCTGTGTCCGGCCACATAACCAACCAACTCGGCAAGCCCCTTGCCGCTCTGGCGCTTGATATACTCCAGCGCCACCAAACCGCTTACCAGCAACGCCGGTTGGGCATTCTCGGTTTGGGTCAGCTCGGCCGCATCCTCGCCCCACATCAGCTTGGTCAAACCAAAGCCCAGGGCCTCATCCGCACGCTCAAACAACTCGCGGCAGGCGGCATCTTCAGCAAAATCCTTGCCCATTCCGGGCGTCTGGCTCCCCTGGCCGGGGAAGGCAAAACACATACTTTTCATACCCAAACCCCTTGCACATTCACCTTAAACATGCAATACGCCAGCCATATCAATGCGCATAACCGCGCGTGGTGTATCTAACCTTGGTCACCTCAAAGGTGGCCTAACAGACTGAAAAGTCTATAACCAAAAGGAGAATCAAAACGCTATGGCGTTCTACGAACTCACCTACATCATCCGCCCCGATGTTCCGACCACGCAGGTCGAAACCATCGCTGGCAAGGTCTCCGACCTCGTCAAGAAGCACAAGGGCAAGCTCGTCAAGACCGAGCAATGGGGCCTGCGCACGCTCGCTTACCCCATCAGCAAGCACAAGAAGGGCTACTACAGCATGATGGGCCTCAGCCTGTCCGGCCAGGAAGCCATCGACGACATCGAGCGCCAGCTCAAGCTCGCCGACGACGTGATCCGCTTCATGACCATCAAGGTTGAAGACGTCAGCAAGGAACCGTCCGCAATGCTCAAGGCCAAGAACCGCATGGGCGACGAAGAAGGCTCCGACCGTCCCGAGCGCTCCGAGCGTTCTGAGCGTTCCGACCGCGCTTAGTTTTGATTTAAGACATAGATAAGGAATTTATATTATGGCTATGGAACCACTCCCCGCCGCCCGCAAGCGCCCCACCGGTAAGGGCGGCAAGCCCGTCCGCAAGCCGCGCGACGATGCTTTCCGCACCGGCGGCAAGTACACCCCCAAGCTGCTTGGTAAGGCTTACTTCCAACGTCGCCGCGGTTGCCCGTTCAGCGGCCCCAAGGCTCCGAAGATCGACTACAAGGACGTTCGTCTGCTCGGTAAGTACCTGTCCGACTACGGCAAGATCCTGCCCCGTCACATCACCGGCGTCTGCGCCGAGAAGCAACGCGAACTGGCTCAAGCCATCAAGCGCGCCCGCATGCTCGCCCTGCTGCCCTACACCGTGAAGTTCGACCCCACTGCCGAGCGCGCTCCCCGTGCCCCGCGTGGCGACCGTGCTCCGCGTGAGCCGCGTGCCGAAGCCAGCGCCGAAACCGCTGCTGAATAGTTAAAGCCAGAGTAAAGGAATAGTTATTATGGCCCACATGCAAGTCATCCTGCTCGAAGCCCTCCAGGGCGTCGGCAAAATTGGCGACAACGTTCGCGTTAAGGCTGGTTTCGCACGCAACTTCCTGTTGCCGCGTAACAAGGCTCTCGTTGCCAACAAGCTCAACACTGAAAAGTTCAACGCCACCAAGGCCGAACTCGAAGCCAAGTCCGCCGAAGCCCGCAAGGGCGCTGAAAAGCGCGCTTCCGAGCTCGAAGCCCTCAAGCTCGAACTCGCCCGCTACGCTTCCGAAACCGGCCAGCTGTACGGTTCCGTTAAGGCAAAGGACCTGGTTGCCGAACTCGCAGCCAAGGGTGTTGAAGTTGAAGCTTCCCAAATCCTCATCGCTACCGCGCTGAAGGAAGTTGGTGAGCACACCATCCGCGTTGCCCTGCACCCGGAAGTTCTGATCACCGTTCCGGTGGTTATCGCCCGCCAAAGCCTCTAAGCTTTGTCGCATCGAAAAAGCCCGCCTCACGGTGGGCTTTTTTGTATTGCCATTCGCCCCTCTTCCCCATATCTTCCGCGAGTTACCTACGCATCAAACTCTTTGAGGAGGAAATGCCATTGTTTAAATCCAAACATCGTAAGCAGCTCAAGCGCATCGAAGCTATCCAGCAGGATACCCACGATCACCATCACGAGCACGATCTGCCCGACGACATCTCCTCTGCGGCACCCCTTGCCGCCACCGGTCCGGAGCTCGACCTTGTCTGGTCCTCACCCGGATCCACGTCGACGCTGAACAAGCAATTCGCCGACGACCCCGTCTGGCAGAGGCTCCTTAAACGCGCTTAATTCTCTTACTGTCTCGGGCCGCCTTTCGCGGCCCGTTTCGTTACGCTGCCAGTTAATCCTCACCACCCTGTGGATAAGTCTCGGGATAACTTTCGCATATTTTTCCCTCGCACCCCTCCTCCCCATCCCCTATAGTCCAACCCATGGCTCAAGTCGTCTCCCTCGCTACCGCTACTCAAGCCGCTCTCACCAACGCGAAGAGCGATGACGGCTCACCTTCTGCCACCACCATTCAAGTCCCGCACAGCGTCGCGGCCGAGCAAGCTCTGCTCGGTTTGCTCATGGTGAATAACCGCCAGCTCGACGATCTCGCCGGCGCCGTTGTCGCCGACCATTTCTACGTGCCCCTGCACTCATCCATCTTCGATGCACTGCAAACACTGGTGAACCGCGGCCGCGAAGCCAACCCGATTACCCTGCGCGAAATGCTCCGCGGCACACCATACGACGACGAGCAGACCCTCATCGGCCACCTCACCCAGATGTTCGAAAACTCGGGCCTCGGTGGCGACGTCAAGGCCCTCGCCGAAGTCGTTCACACCACATACCTCCAGCGCCAGCTGATGGGTCTTGGCGAATCCCTGCGTAGTCAGGCGGGCGCCGCCCACCGTGCCGATGAAGCCAAGGAAGTTCTCGACGCCGTAAGTGGCGAGCTCTTCAAACTGGCCGAATCCGGCAACTCCGGCAGCAACGCCAAAAACCTCCGCGACCCCCTCATCGAGGTCATTACCCGCGCCGAACAGGCCCGCAAGGATGGCGGCGGTGTCACCGGCGTCTCCACCGGCTTTATCGATATCGACAATTTGCTTGGCGGCCTGCACAAGTCCGACCTCATCATTCTCGCGGCACGTCCGTCCATGGGGAAAACCTCCTTCGCCATCAACATCGCCCAGAACTGCGCGACCCGTATGCTGACGGGCGCCGCCAACGGTGCCGCTGTCGGAGTGTTCAGTCTGGAAATGTCGGCCGACCAGCTCGCCGCACGTATGCTTTCTTCTGCCGCGGGCATCTCCTCGCACCAGCTCACCAACGGCCACCTGTCGGATGCCGACTTCCGCCGCCTCACCGAGGCCGCGGGCCAGCTCGCCGAACTGCCGATGTACATCGACGACACCCCCGCCCTTTCCATCAACGCCTTGCGCGCCCGCGCCCGCCGCATGAAGCGCCTCTACGGCATCGGCTTGCTGGTGGTCGACTACCTCCAGCTCATGCAGGGTTCCAAAGCCAGCAGCTCCGACAACCGCGTGCAGGAAGTTTCGGAAATTTCGCAAGGTCTCAAGATCATTGCACGTGAGCTCAACATTCCGGTTATCGCCCTCTCGCAGCTCAGCCGTTCGGTGGAAAACCGCGACAACAAACGCCCCCAGCTCTCCGATCTTCGTGAATCGGGGTCGATCGAGCAGGACGCCGACTTGGTCGTCTTCATCTACCGCGAAGAATACTACCTCGCCCGCCAGCTCGGTGCGGAAGAATCCATGGACGAAAAAACCATGCAGATGCGGGAAAAGCTCGAGCAGGTAAAAGGCAAAACCGAAATTCTCTTCAGCAAAAACCGTAAGGGCCCCACAGGCGTGGTCACGCTCATGTTCCATGGCGAAACCACCACCTTCCTCAACCTCGCCCCCAACCACTACGGTCACATTGCCGGCGACGAACCACCCTTCGATCACTAGCCCAACAAAACCAAACCAAAAGCCGCCCCACAAGGCGGCTTATCTTTTATGGCGCAGGCAGGGCATCGCCCCCGCGCAGGAGGCTAAATCGGTTCATGGTTTTGGTGAGAAACGCCGACGTGTACGAGCGTACACGAGGTGATTCGAAACAAAAACAGGGGCCGATTTGGCCCCTGCTTTTCTAGAGTCACACCTTAGAAGGAGTAACGCAGACCAGCGATTGCGCTGTGGCTTTGGTAGCGGGTGTCTGCAGCCTTGGTGGTGCCCAGGTAACGGTATTCACCGGTCAGGGTCCAGCAGGGGTTCAGTTCGTAACCAACACCAGCGATACCTTGGTAAGCCAGGGTGTCTTCGCTGCTGCTGTCAACACCAGCAACGTCGCTGTGGTAGCGAACGTGGCCGTAACCAACACCGGCACCTACGTACGGGGTGAAGCGGCTGGTGTTCTTGAAGTCGTAGTAGCCGTTGGCCATGGCACCGGTGAACTCGGTCTTGCCAGCGAAGCTGTCGCCATCGGACTCTTCGTAGATACCTTCAACTTCAGCGCGGTAGTTACCGAACTTCTTACCAACGAAAGCGCCGGTGGTGAAACCAGTGTCGTAGGTTGCGTTGAAAGATTGATCTTGGGCTTGGGTAACACCACCCTTAACACCAGCATACAGACCGTCACGGCTCCAGCCTTCGGCGGAAGCGGTGCCAGCAACAACGATACCGGCAACGGTAGCGGCGATCAGAGACTTCTTCATTATAATTACTCCTGTAACAACTCATTACGTTTATTTTATAGCGATGCTCCCCGAGGGCCACGCACCGACTAAGCGCCAAACGTCATACGAGGCGCTTGGTTCCACCAATCTAGCAAATTGTTCCGGCTTCTGGGCAAAAAATCCCACAATCAGCCCATTTTTTAGGCCATTTTAACCGTACCAAACGGCAGAAATGCAACAAATCCGCGGGCTCCGCAGCACCCCCCGCCTAGCGGGATTTCAGACCCACGGCCACCAAAAATATCTCACGGCTCTCGGCACGGCTGGAGGCAGGTTTGAACAACTGGATACGTTCAAACTTCGTCAGCAATTGCTTCTTGGCCTCGTTCTCATAACCGTTCATGAACAGCTTGGTCGCAAAGTTTCCACCCACACGCAGGTGCTTCAGGGCAAAGTCCACGGCAAGCTCACTCAGGTACTGGGTGCGCAGGCCGTCGGTCTCGCGGTGGCCTACGGTGTTGGCCGCCATGTCGCACAACACTACATCCACAAGCTCGCTGCCCATGGCTTCCATCACTTTCGAATAGCCCTGCTCGGTGGTGAAGTCATCCTGAATGAACGTCACACCGGTCATCGGCTCACACGGCAGCAGGTCGATGCCTACCACCTTGCAGCCACGGCTCGCCGCAATCTGACACCAGCTACCGGGCGCACAGCCAAGGTCCACAACCTTCTGCCCGCTCTTTAAAACGTGGAATTTTTCGTCAATTTCCAAAAGCTTATAAGCTGCCCGCGCCCGAAAACCTTCCGCCTGCGCCTTCATAACATAAGGGTCACGCAACTGACGTGCCACCCACGCCTTGCTGCTCTCGCTGAGAGTTTTCTTCCTAACTTTGAGGCTTGAGGGCGTTTTCGTGGCCATAACTCATGCTATAAGGCAAGCATGACCGAAACGCCAGCCCCCCTGAAGCCATCCGAACCCCAAACCGTTCATTTGTTTACCGATGGCGCCTGTTCCGGCAACCCGGGCCCCGGCGGCTGGGGCGCCCTGATCCGCTACGGCAAGATCGAGAAGGAACTCTCCGGCGGCGAAGCCCACACCACCAACAATCGCATGGAAATGACCGCCGCCATCGAGGCGCTCAAGGCCCTCACCCGCCCCTGCAACGTGGTCCTTTATACCGATAGCCAATACGTCGTCAAAGGCATCACCGAATGGCTCCCCGGCTGGAAACGCAAGGGCTGGAAGAACAGCCAGGGCAAACCGGTGGAAAACCGCGATCTCTGGGAAGCCTTGGAAGAAGCCGTCAAACCCCACAAGATCAAATGGCTGTGGGTCAAGGGTCACGCCGGCCACGCCGAGAACGAGCGCGTCGACAAACTCGCCGTAAAGGAAAGCCTCAAGTTCAAGGGCTAACCCCTTGCACGGCCACTTTCACTACTAAATAGCGGCTTATGTTCCGTAAATTTTCAAAAATATCGTGGTTGACACCCCCCGCTCACGGGGCCAACGTAAATCCATGAGCATCCTGACCGAAGAACCCGTTATCACGAACCTCCGCAATCACCTGCTGGTCGCCACGGCCGAGCTGAATGGCACGTTCTTCGAACGCGCCGTCATCTATATCGCCAATCAGGGCGAGGAAGGCACCATGGGCTTCGTCATCAACCAGCCCCTGCCCCGCGTCAACTTCACCGACGTCGCCCGCAGCATGGGTATTGAAGAACTTCTCGCCGCCGGCCGCGATCGCCCGATCACCACCAAATCCATGCCGATTATCTACCGTGGCGGCCCCGTCGAAAACACCCGCGGCTTCGTCCTGCACAGCCCGGAATACCACCTCGACGCCACTATCCGCCTCACGCCGGAAATCGCGCTGTCGGCCCAGTCCGATATCGTCACCGACATGGCCCGTGGCAACGGCCCGCGTCAGGCCAACTTCTGCTTGGGTTACGCAGGCTGGACCACCGGCCAGCTCGAAAACGAGCTCCACAGCAACAGCTGGCTCATCACGCCCGCTACGCCGGATCTCCTCTTCACCATCCCACCGGCCGAGCGTTACAACGCCGCGACCGAACTGCTGGGCCTCAACACCCTCAACTTCAGCACCCAAACCATGGGCATCGCCTAAACCAGCCTCAGCAAAAAGCCCCCGTGCGGGGGCTTTTTCTTATCCGGCAACCTGCCCGTTCCAGCAGATCCAGGTACTGAGCCTGCGGGTCTGAATCCCATACTCCTCGGTCCCGATCGTGTGCCACGGCTCACACTGGCTGAACATGCCCTTGATCTTCGGCGGCAGATAACCCTGCTCATTCACATACACCACAAGGCGGTCGCTCAGGTTCGGCAACGGCCACAGGTCATATTCGTTGCCACGCTTGCCTTCGGCATTGATATACGCAAATTCGGGGTTACCAACCGTATGGAACATCAGCGGCGCCAGCGTCTGGTAACGGCTGCTTAAAATCACCGGATTATCCAGCTTGTACATCATCACCCCCAGAAGGTTGCCAAGGTCGGCCCAGCCGCGCAGCTCCTTGGTCGGGTCGATCTTGGCCTTCAGAGGCAGAATCTTCAAATCACGCGCCTTATACGTATCCATCAGCATCAGGCTCAACACACTATTCAGCACCACACCGAATACCGCCACGTAAACCACCCAGCGCCGCTGCACGCTGCCAATCGCAATCCCTGCCAGCACCAACCCCACAACACTCCCCAGCACCGGCCAGTTCGCCTGCACCTTGCTGAAGAACGCCAACCCTAGGAACATTGCCAGAATCCCCCCAGCCGCAACCACCAGCATCCGCCCGCGCGCATCCTTATTCCGTGCCAGCACCCATAGGCCATAAACCATGAAGCCAAAGGCAACCGGTCCCAGCACACCGGCTTGGCTACCCAGATACTCAAGCACACTTTTAATCCCGCCATGACGCTCGTCACCACCGCCATCGGCCTGCCACAGCACATGGGCGATCCCCATCCAGTCATGCTGCATGTTCCAGATCAACACTGGCAGCTGGAACGCCAGCGCGATCGCACCACTCCCCCACACCTGCGGGCGCAGCAGCCATTCGCGCTTCCACACCAGCAGGTAAACGCCCAGCAAGGGGTAGAAGAACGCCGCCGAATACTTTGCCAGACCACCTAACCCAATCAACACGCCAATCATCACCCAACGGCCCCAGCACAGCGCCTTGTCATCGGTCGTGTTCAGGGCACGGATCACACTCAACCATGCCCCCAGCCACAACGGCACTAACACCGCATCGGGGCTCATAATCAGGCCACCCGCCGCCAGCAGCGGCGCCGTGGTCAGCAACACCCACGCCCACCATGCAGCCTTATTACCTGCAATTTCCTTGGCTAAGGCATATCCCAGTACGGCAGTTGCCGCCTGTCCGGCCAGCGCAAAGAACTTCACACCCAGCAACGTCTTGCCGAACACCGCACAGCTCACACCGATCAGCCACGTCGTCAGCGGCGGTTTGGTCATAAAGCTCAGGTCGTTTTGCGCCAGCCAGCTCCAGTACTGCGCTTCATCCGGAGCCAATCCATAAGGATGCAGCAGCTGCACATACAAAACCCGCAGCACAAACACCGCCAACGTCGCCAGTGCCACAGGGCCCCACACGGCCTGAATCTTTTTCATGTCAATCATCTGGCCGCTGGCTTTCTTCTTGCGTATCATGGCCGCATGCTGCCCACCCCCGTTCTCCCGGTCAAGTCTTCCACAAGGCAATTGCTAACCGAACAAGCCGTCATCTGGCTCAGCTTCGGCGGGCTCGCACTTCTCCTCTGGGTAACAGGCGCCGATACCGCCATCGCCCGCGCCATTTACATGCCAGACCTCTCCCATGCCGCCAGCCGCACCTCATGGTTCCTGCGCCAGTACGGCACCCTGCCCGCCACGGTGCTCACCGCCCTTGGGCTGATTGTCCTGCTCTGGCCCAACCTCTGGCGCAAACGTCCCACACTTTATAAAGCTGCGGCCGTCCTTGCCCTCACCACCATTCTCGGCATCGGACTGGTCAATCAGATCGTCGTCAAGAACATCGCCGACCGCCCCCGCCCGCGCGAGTCCGTCCTGATGGACATCCCTACCACCCAAACCGACGGCTTCCGCGGCAACAGCATGCCCTCGGGCCATGCCCCCATGGGCTTTGTGCTCGCCGCACCGTTCTTTGTGTTACGCCGCTCCCGCCCACGTGTCGCCAAGGCCTTCCTTGCCACAGGCCTCGTCTGGGGCAGCGTCATCGGCATCTCCCGCATGGCCTTGGGCGCCCACTTTGCTACCGATATCCTCATCAGCGGTGCCATCGCCTTTTCCACCGCCTCGCTTCTGGCCGCCTTCCTTATGCGCCGGCAACGTATCTCGCCCCTGCTTATCGGTGTCGGCACGCTCGTCTTGGCGCTCACCGTCATCCTCGGCAACCGCTTCACCAACCTTACGCTCACCATGCCGCTGGCCGAACCTTTCAAATCCATCAACCTCCCCTGCCCCATCGAGGCCATCCCAACCCCCGGCATAACCAGCCCCACCCTCACCGTCAGCCTCTCCGGCTACGGCGCGCCGCTCAGCAATCTGAAACTCAAGGCAAATGAAGGCGTTATCACGCTTCAAGCCAGCCACGGGCTTTACCACAACCTGTCCTGCGTCGCGATCATGGCCGTGCCGCCCGTCAATTAATCACTTTCTACTTGACACAAGCGCCCCATTCCCATAAATCGGCCCTAATTAAAGAGGATTAGAGGCCATGTCTCGCGTATGTGAAATTACCGGAAGCAAAGTCGGCGTCGGCAACAATGTGTCGCACTCCAACCGCCACACCAAGCGTACCTTCCGCCCCAACCTGCAAACCAAGACCTACCAGAGCGAGATTCTGGGCCGTTCCGTCACCCTGACGCTGACCGCCCGTGCCATCCGTACGCTCGATAAGTACAATGGTTTCGATGGCTACATGAGCCAGGTCAAGAACAAGCAGGTTCGCGAGAACTTCTCCACCAACGCCGCCAAGCTGCGTAACCTGGTGGTTAAGCGTAACCTCGCTGCTACCGCTGCTGCCTAAGCACACTTTGCAAAAAAGGGCTGGTCACAATGACCAGCCCTTTTTTTATGCGTTATACCTTAAGTTTCAGAACTCGCGCTTGCCCGACGTCTCCGGAGGGAAACCATCCAGAAGCGACGGCATGTTACCGAGGCCGGGCTTGCCCAAATTCAGCTGGCCCAGATTCGTCATGCTGTTGCGCAGCACCTGATCCACCAGCCCCTGCAGCAGAGGGTTGGGCGTAAGCCCTTCCATCGTGATGCCGGCATCCGCCTTCTTGATCGGACGGGCCGCATCGTCAGCCTTCAGCCGTTCATATTCGGTCGCGATCTGCGCATCGATGTCCTTCAGCCGCGAAGCCGCATCATTCAGGGCAACCACAAGGTCGTCCGGATAATGCTGCGTCGTGGCATCCGACTGCATCGCCTTCACCTTGCGGCTGAGGAGGATGATCTTGCCGCGTGCGCGGTCGTTGCCGGAAAATCCACCAATCCACACGTCCGTACGCAATTCGCTGATCTCGTCGAAAAGGCCTGAAACCTGCTCGGCGATATCCGCGTCCACGCCCGTCTCGTCGTCCACCACCGCCTGCGGAGGAATGAACGTCGCAATGGGGGTGCCCACGGCAGGCGTCTCGGTCAGATAGCTCGGAAGCTCGCCGGCCGAAACCGTCGAAACCAGAGCGGTAGCCGAAAAGAGAGCAATCACAGCAGCCTTCACAAACGTCTTCGTCATTTTTCCATATCCTTCTTGTTTGGAAAAAACACCAAAAACACGCATCCCCTCATGGGGCCCCGAACGGGCTAAAGATGAATCGTGTCTTAGCCCACATATGGGTATCCCCTCATCATCCCGCAACCCCGATAAAAAAAGCCCGCCATCAGGCGGGCTTTCAAGGCAGGCAACCTACTTGCGGGTCAGGATGTTGAGCGCAACACCGGTCGCAACGGAGACGTTCAGGCTCTCCATCGTCGGCGCGATCGCGATCTTCACCAGCTTGTCGCAGTGCTCGCGGGTCAGGCGGCGCAGGCCTTCGCCTTCGCTACCCATAACCAGCAGGGTCGGACCCTTGACGTCAACAGTGGAGATATCCTCATCCGCTTCACCAGCCATACCCAGTACGGTAAAACCGGCTTCCTTCATCATTTCGATGCTCTGCACGAGGTTGGTCACTTCCACAACCGGAACCACTTCCATGGCGCCAGCGGCAACCTTGGCGGCCGTGGCGTTCAGGCCAGCGGCACGGTGCTCGGTAACCAGTACGCCAGCGGCACCAAAGGCGGCAGCGCTACGTACAATGGCACCCAGGTTGTGCGGGTCGGTGATCTGGTCAAGGGCCACAACCAGTTGCGGCTTGGTGCCCAGCAATTCCGGCAGGCTCGGCTGCGGCAGGTTACCTACCAGAGCAGCAACGCCTTGGTGAACCATTTCGCCGAACTGCTTTTCAAAATCAGGCTTGGCCTTGATTTCAACCGGCCACTCGGGGTTGGCTTCCAGAATCTTCGCCAGTTCGCCTTGGGCATCGCTCAGCAGCCACACGGCACGTACCTTGCGGCGGCCTGCGGTCAGGGCGGCCAGCACGGCATGGTAGCCGATCAACCAACCATCGCCACGCATCAGGCCGGTGTCGGTATCAACCTTGGGGCCGCGGTCGCGCTTGATGGTACGCTTTTCAGCAAACTTGGCGCTCTTGCTTTCGCCGCGGTCTTCATACTTGCGCTCGTAACCACCTTCACGGGGCTTACGGTCGTAACCGCCTTCACGCGGGGCGCGGTCAAAGCCGCCTTCACGCTTCACGTACGGCTTACGTTCGCCATCGCCAAAGCTCTTACGCTCGTAACCACCTTCGCGCGGCTTGCGGTCGTAACCGCCTTCACGCTTTACATAGGGCTTGCGCTCACCATCACCGAAGCTCTTGCGCTCATAGCCGCCTTCACGGGGCTTGCGCTCGTAGCTACGTTCGCCATCGGCACGCGGCTTGCGGTCAAATCCGCCTTCACGCTTCACGTACGGCTTGCGTTCGCCGTCACCGAAGCTCTTGCGCTCGTAACCACCTTCACGGGGCTTACGATCAAATCCACCTTCACGCTTCACGTACGGCTTACGCTCGCCGTCACCAAAGCTCTTACGCTCATAGCCGCCTTCACGGGGCTTACGCTCGTAGCTGCGCTCACCATCGGCACGCGGCTTGCGGTCATAACCGCCTTCACGCGGCTTGTCGCCAAAGCTCTTGCGCTCATAACCACCTTCGCGGGGCTTACGATCAAATCCACCTTCGCGCTTGGCATACGGCTTACGCTCGCCGCCGAAACCACCGGGTTTCTTGCCATAACCGCCGGATTTCGGCGCTCTTTTCTCAACCATGTCGGGAAATCCTCTTCACTTACTCACCCTACATAAGGGCAAACTGCCTAAAATACCAGCACCTCACCCGAAATAAAAAGCGATGTAAGCTGAAACAGGGCCTTACAAGACTTTCTTCACAAATTCCGTCTTCAGTACCATCTTGCCGCTTTCAATCTCGCGCGGGTCGTCTGTCAGGCGGATGCTCTTGAACTTCGTCCCCTGCTTGAGCACATCCGAAGAACCTTTAACCTTCAAATCCTTGATCACCGCCACGGTATCGCCATCCACCAATACGGTACCATTCGCATCCTTCACCACAATCGTATCGTCAACCATCACCGTATCCCCTTATGTTCAGGCGCATTCATACGCCACTCCATAAGAGAAGGCAAAGAAAGCCAACAGAAAGCCTACCGGCATGACTAGCCGCACTATCACCGTCTCCGAAAACGCACCCCAACCGTACGGACAAGACGTCCACATGGGCCCGCACAGCTTTACCGCCGACGAACCTACCGCCATGGGCGGACAGGACTCCGGTCCCAATCCCTACGAGTATGTCATGGCGGGCTTGGGCGCCTGCACCAACATGACGCTCCGCATGTACGCCCAGCAAAAAGGCTGGCCCCTCACCCACATCACCACCAAGGTCACGCACGAGAAAATCCCGGGCGAAGACAACCTCAAGCGCGACGTCTTCCGCCGCACCATCGAACTCACCGGCGACGGCCTCACCGACGAACAACGCCTGCGTCTGCTCGAGATCGCCGACCGCTGCCCCGTCTCCCGCACGCTGGAAGGCAACGCCATCATGCAAACCGTACCCGCCTAACCCACCACAAAAAGTAGGGGCCATTCCGGCCCCTACTTTTATTTGAGATATTCGATATCGAAGCGGCTCAGCTGATGCCCCGTCGGCAACATCACCTGTTCCACCTTGTGGCCCCGTGCCACCAACGCATCGCGCAACTTGCCCGACTCCGCCACCGGCACAATGCTGTCATACTCACCGCTCAGCAGCTTCACATTCGCCTGCAAGCCGGCCTTCACGCTTTCCCGTGCCGAGAACACATTCTGCGCCCGCAGCAGCACCGCATCGCGCACGATGTTATCCAGCAGCAGCAGCGCCGCAATCATGTTCGCACCATTAGAGTACCCCAGCCACGTCGCCGCACCGGGCATGATCCGGTACTCCGCCACCGCAGCCTCAAAGAAGGCCACGAGGTCGTTGGCACGAGCCCGCACGTCGGCCTCATCAAACATTCCTTCCGCAAAGCGGCGGAAGAAACGCGGATATCCGTTCTCGCTCACATTCCCCCGAATCCCGAGGATGTTGGCATCGGGGTAAAGGTCACGCACCAGCGGCACAAGGTCGTTCTCGTCACCACCGGTGCCATGCAGGGCCACCACGGTGGGGGCCGCCCCTCCCACATTGTTGGGAGAAGGCAGCCACACGTGCTTATGCAGGTTCAGGTTATTCTTCATGTCCGTATCTCCTGCGTTCGGTTGTTATCTAAGCTTGGGTACCGTAGTCCACCATCGCAAGGGGCGTCAGGTGCTGGGCCAGCATGGCGCGGTGTTCTTCATACTGCGGTGGCAGCTTCAGGTGCGTACCCAGTTCGGCCACGTCTTCGTCCACGGCAAAACCAGGTTCCAGCGTTGCCAGTTCCAGAATGATGCCACCCGGCTCCCGCATATAAACGCTGCGGAAGTACTGGCGGTCCTTCACTTCGGTCACGCTCTGGCCATTGGCCATCAGCTTCGATTGCCAGAACGCTTCGTCCTCATCATTCAGTACCTTGAAGGCAAGGTGGTGCACACTCGCAGCACCAAAGTGCATGCGGCCAAGCTCGGGCTTTTCCACCACATCAATATGCTGGGCGGTGTCACCGTCAAAGCCGTAGCGGCCGTCACCTTGGGCACTCAAACCCATGGTTTCCAGCAACTGCTTCGTACCGTCACCATTACCAACGGTGAATTCCACACCTACAAATTCCACGATCTGTTCGGCAGCAGGCACGGGGCTATCTACTACAACCTTGTCGGCAGCCAACGGTGCGCCATGGGCCCAGATGCGCAGCTTGTGGCCGCTCTCATCGTAAAACTCCAGCACCTCACCTTCGGGCCGTGCGATGTTCACAAACGGCACGCGGGCAGTGGTCAGACGGGCTTCCCATGCCATCTTGGTGCCTTCCGGAACCCGCAGCGTAAAGGCCGAGATCTCGCCCCGTCCCTTCTCGCCGGAGGCGGCATTGGCACCCCACGGGAAGAACGTGATCACACTTCCCGGCGTCCCAACTTGGTCGCCGTAGTAAAGGTGGTAGGTACCCGGGTCATCAAAGTTCACGGTCACCTTCACCATGCGCAGTCCCAGCACGTTGGTGTAAAAATGAATGTTGGCACTTACATCCCCCGCCATGGCGGTCAGGTGGTGGAAGCCCGTAATCTTGTCGTTTTTCATAGCGTTTGCTCCTTGTCTTGGCGGCGTCGGGGTCATTCCCTTCGCCTCACACTCAGAACATAGCCACCCGACCGATTAAAAACTAGATATTGAAAACTTGACTCACTATTAACTTAAACTCAATAATAGCTCATGAACCTCGACCGCATCAGCATCTTTACCGTCGTCGCACGCCTCAAAAACTTCTCCGCCGCAGCGCGCAGTCTGGGCCTTTCCCCCGCCGCCGTCAGCAAACAGGTGCAACTGCTGGAAGAAGAACTCGGTGTCAAACTCCTCCACCGCACCACGCGTCAGGTCGCCCTCACCGAAGCCGGACAGGACTTCTTCATTCGCGCCAACACAGCCCTCACCGAACTCTCCGAAGCCATCGAACACGCGGGCGAACAACAACAGATCCCGCGCGGCACCCTACGCGTCAACATGCCCACCACCTTCGGTCATAAATACATGTTGCCGCTGCTCACCTCGTTCGCCGAGAAGTATCCCGAGATCCACCTCGACGCTACCTTCGACGACCGCATGGTCGACCCCGTCGCCGACGGCTACGACATCATCATCCGCATCGGCCCGATGCACGATTCTTCGCTCGTCATGAAGCCGCTCGGCCTCGCCCCCTTCATGCTTGTCGCCACACGCACCTACCTCAAAAAACACGGCGAACCCAAAACACCGCAAGACCTTAAGCACCACAAGCTCATCAGTTACAGCAACCACGGCGGCGCGTTCGAGTGGCAGTACCAAACCCCCAACGGTCAGCAAGCGCACTTCCGCGGAGACTGCGTCCTGCGCACCAACTCACCGGAGATGCTTCTCGCCAGTTGCCTGAACGGCCTCGGCATCACCCTGCTCCCCAAACTGATGATCGAGCAGCACCTCGCCGACAACACACTCATCCCGATCCTGCCGGATTTCCCAACCGTCCCGCTGCGCCAGATCGTCGCACTCACGCCACCCACGCGTCACCGCACCGCCAAAGTGCAGGCCTTCTTCACACACCTCAATCAGCTTCCCAAACTGGCCTGATATTCTCAGGCCAGTTTGAGGCCAATCGGTTATTGATCCATCTTGGAATGCGCCTTTACAAAGTCGGCAATATCAAATAACGCCGTGGTCTTGTCGCGGAAACCATCTGCCAGCGAAGCAATAATTCCGGCATGTCCCACATCGGGGTACAGCTTCATCGTTACCTGATCACCCGCCGCACGTAACTTGGCCGCCATCACCAGCGTGTTGGAAGGCGACACCGTCGTATCCGCCGCACCCGTCACCAGCAACATCGGCGGCAAACCCTTCTTCACATAGGTAACCGGCTGCGTTGCAGGGTCGTTGGAACCTCCAAAGATCTTCACCAGTTTCGGGTCGGTAATCGGCAGGAAGTTATAGGGTCCCGCCATACCGATCGCACCCTTCAGCCACGCAAAATCGCCCTTGGCCTTGGCCATATAGGCCGGATTCGTCGCCACCATCACGGCATTGTAGGCACCGGCCGAATGCCCGGCCACAAACAGGTTGTTCGGATTGGCACCATACTCTTCAATATGGTTATGCACCCAGGTCACGGCTGTCGCAGTGTCCTCCACAAAGGCTGGATACCCCGCCTTCGGTGCCTGACGGTAGTTGATGATCACCGCCATAATGCCTTCGGTCGCAAGCGCCTGCCCCACAAAACCGTAGTCATGCTTGTCGCCGCTCTGCCAGCTGCCGCCATGCACGAACACCACTACCGGACGCGTCTCCAGCATCTTCTTCGGCAGGTACACATCCAGCTTCTGCTGTTCATCGCTGCCGTAGGCAATGTCCTTGCCCTTGGTGTAATCATCCTCCGGCGTAATCAGGTTTAAGGCCGAAAGCCCGTTACACGCACTGACAACCAAACCTACCAGGCCCAACAGGGCGTAAAAACGAAGACCGCGCATTAGTCAGCCGCCGCCGCAACCATCTGCGTACGGTCCATCCACATCGGCTCCCAAATGTGACCATCCGGATCCGCAAAACTGCGCCCGTACATAAACCCCATGTCCTGCGTCTCGCGCACTTCATGGCCCCCGTTGGCCAAAGCCATTTGCATAATCCGATCCACTTCATCCCTGCTTTCAAAAGATAACGCCGTCATCACTTCATTTGTGCGGCGTGCGTCAGCAATACTCCTGCCTGCGGGCATAAACGTATCGAAGAAAGGCTCCTTCAGCAACATCACGTAAATGGTATCGCTCACCACCATGCACGCGGCGTTCTCATCGGTAAATCGCATGTCGAATCCAAAGCCCAGCATAGCAAAAAAGGTCTTGCTCTTATCAAGGTCTTTCACCGGCAGGTTGATAAAGATCTTCGTATCCATGGCATTGCTCCCCCTCATGAATGGTTACCCTAAGTCAACCCGCGGCATGCCCCTCGGTTCCGCTCGCCGTCACATCGCCATAACGCGCTGTTTATGCATCACTTCCCTCCTACCCGCCGGGGCTCATAAGCTTCATGTAAGGTTGGCGCCGCCGCACCCTGCAACGCGTCCCTGCGCTCAACCCAAGCAAAGCGGCCGTCACCAACGTTTTCGTCCAAACCTTGCAGCAACCTTTCAAACATCACACATCTCGCCATTTGTTGCGTCCAAACTCTTGTTTACCCACTCTTAAACAGCCATATCTGATCTCATGAGCCCCGCGATCTCACCCTCTGTTAGCCCCGGCATCCTTTTGCTGCGGCGTATGGCCCTTATTGTCCCCGTGATTGTCATCACGCTGATTGGCATCAACATGGGCTGGACCATGATCGGCGGCCTCGAGGGAGCCCTCTCCAGCCCGCTCGACCTCTTGGCCTTCACGGTCTTCAGCGTCCTGTTCGCTCTGCTGTCCTTCACGTCGTGGGCCATGTCCCTCGGCCTCATCCTCTGGATCTCCGGCCGCCGCAAGGTTCCGCTGGAGAAGGAAGCGCTCGCCATTCCGGTCGAGCAACTGCTCCCCAGCATCAAAACCCGCACGGCGATCCTTATTCCCGCCTACCATGAAGATCCAGTCGAGGTCTTCGCCCGCGTCCGTGTCATGCAGAACGCCCTCGCCGCCCTGCAACCCATCGACATGGAATCCGACGTCGATATCTTTGTCCTGAGCGACAGCCAGAACCCTGATGCCGTCGCCGCCGAAGCCGTCGAGTACAAGAAGTGCCTCGCCACGCTCACCAACCATGGTCCCAAGGTCTACTACCGCCGCCGCGAGAACAACACCGAGTACAAGGTCGGTAACATTAAAGACTTCTGCACCCGCTGGGGCGCAGGCTACGAGCACATGCTCATCCTCGATGCCGATAGCCTCATGTCCGGCGAAACCATCCGCCGTCTTATTATCCTGATGGAACGTCACCAACGTGTCGGCCTTCTGCAAACCTGCTTCATCCCGATCGGCCGCGAGACCCTCTTCTGCCGCATCATGCAGTTCTCCACCCGCCTCTACCTCATGCCGTCCGCCATGGGCCTCGAGTTCTGGCAGGGCAAGAACGGTAACTACTGGGGCCACAACGCTATCATCCGTACCAAGGCCTTTATCGAAACCTGCGGCCTGCCGGAACTCCCCGGCCGTGCCCCGCTCGGTGGCCGTATCCTCAGCCACGATATCGTCGAAGCCGCCTTCATTGGTCGCGGCGGCTGGGAAGCCTGGTTGCTCCCCAACCTGCCGGGCACCTATGAAGAACTGCCCACCAACCTGATCGACTTCATGCAGCGCGACCGCCGCTGGTGCGCCGGTAACCTGCAACACCAGCACATCATCCGCGCCCACGGCATTCCGTTCGGCAACCGCATGCACATGGCGCTGGGTATCATGGCCTATGCCGCTGGCCCGCTCTGGCTCGCCTTCATCATGCTCGCACTGGTCGGCTCCCTGCTCAGCCAAAGCGACATGGGTATCCACCTCGCCACCGCCGGCTTCTTCTCGCCGCAGCCGGAAAGCAAGCACCTCTTTATGCTCACCATGGGCCTGCTCTTCGGCCCGAAGATCGCCGCCTTCATGCTCGCCATGGTCCGCAAGGAAACCCGCAAGTCCTTCGGCGGCGGCTGGATGCTCATCAAGAGCGCGCTGCTCGAGCAAGTCTTCATCATGCTCCAGCAACCCGCCGTCATGCTGTTCTACACAACCTTCATCGTCATGCCGTTGCTTGGCTCGGTCGTGAAGTGGGAAGCCCAACCCCGCTCCGAGCGTGGCATCAGCTGGAAGGAAGCCTTCAAGCGCCACCGCAACCACGTAGCCTTGGGTGTCGTCTTCACCGGCGTGCTCTTCCTCAGCCACGGCGTCGCCACCATGATCGGCCTGCTCCCCATCCTCCTCGGCCTCTACCTCAGCCCGGCCTTCACGGTCATCACCAGCCGCATCAGCGTTGGCCGCAAGGCGCGCGACCTCAAACTCTTCCTCACGGTCGACGAAATCGCTCCGGCACCGGAACTCCGCGCCCTGCACAAGATCCTCGCCGAGCCGGAAACCGACAGCAGCAGCATGATCCTCGTGCCCAACCTGCCGTCCACAACGCCTATCAGCATGGAAGCCCAGAAGCTGCGCTACACCGATGAACAACGCACCCGCAAGCGCGATGTCATCGCCCGCACCTTCGGTATCAGCGGCTACAACGGCGCGGCGCGTCCTCCGCGAAAATAAGGCAAACCGAACGGAACGGCGGCCAGTGGCCGCCGTTTTTAATGCGGAACACCTCACATCCATTATTTACTTTAGGTTAACAGTCATACAACTTTTTAATATCTAGTTATGAATCCGTAACAAGCCTAGGTTAAGCACAACGACACGGAAACGCGTCAAACACCGAAAACCAAACCATCAAAAAAAGGACTACGACCATGACAACCTTCACCACCTCCCGCGGCAACGAAATCCACTACAAGGACTTCGGCAACGGCCAACCCATCGTTCTCAGCCACGGCTGGCCGCTCAGCTCCGACGCCTGGGAAAAACAAATCATCAGCCTCGTGCAAGCAGGCTACCGTGTCATCGCCCACGACCGTCGCGGCCATGGGAAATCCGAAGCCACCTTCGACAACAACAACATGAACACCTACGCCGACGATCTGGGCGAACTCATTGAAAAGCTCGACCTCAAGAACGCCATTCTGGTCGGCCACTCCACCGGCGGCGGCGAGATCACCCGCTACACCGGCCGTCACGGCACCAGCCGCGTCGCAGGCCTCGTGCTCATCAGTGCCGTAACCCCCGGTATGGCCAAAAACGGTGTCCCGATGAGCATCTTCGACGACATCCGCGCCAACACCCTCGCCAACCGTTCGCAATACTATAAGGACTTCACCGAAGCCTTCTTCGGCGCCAACCGCCCGGGCATCGGCAACACCCGTCAAGGTATGCGTGACACCTTCTGGTTCATCGGCATGCAAGGCAACCTCAAGGCCCAATACGACAGCATCGCAGCCTTCTCCGAAACCGACTTCACCGAAGACCTGCAAAAGCTCGACGTCCCGACCCTGATCCTCCACGGTGACGACGATCAGATCGTTCCCTTCGACATCAGCGCCCCCCTCGCCCACAAGCTGGCCAAGGGCTCCGAGCTGAAGGTCTACAAGGGCGGCGCCCACGCTCTGCCGGACATCAACGCCGACGAAGTCAGTGCCGACATCAAGGCCTTCGCCGAAAGCATCGCTTCCGGCAGCCTCAAGAAGGCCAGCTAAACCCGGGCCCCTTCGGCTCTCTCGCAAAGCCCCCGCAAGGGGGCTCTTGTTAGATGCATATGAAAAAACGCCCCGAAGGGCGTTAAATTTTTATGGTGG
>JAJDFE020000344.1:0-38850 GCA_021527465.2 Geoglossum glabrum | reverse complement strand
ACGAGCGGCAGCGAGGTAGGTAAGCTACCCGCGCCAAGAACTCTAGCTAATCGCTCGGCTCAGGTTCTGCCTCCACAATACTGACTCTGAGGACAAGGATGGTCGGACGCCACTATCGTTAGCGGCTATGAACGGGCGCCGGGCGGCTGTGAAGCTGCTGCTTGAGAAGGATGTCAACGTTGACTCTAAGGACAAGAATGGTTGGACGCCGCTATCGTTGGCAGCACAGCAAGGGCATTATGAAGTTGTCAAGCTGCTGCTTGAGAGGGCTGTTAGTATTGACTCTGGGGACAAGAATGGTCGGACGCCGTTGTTGTGGGCAGCAATGCACGGGCATGAGGAGGTTGTGAAGCTGCTGCTTGAGAAGACTGTTAATGTTGACTCTGAGGACGAGGATGGTCGGACGCCGCTGTTGTGGGCAGCAACGCACGGGCATGTGGAGGTTGTGGAGCTGCTGCTCGAGAAGACTATCGGTGTTGACTCTGAGGACAAGAACGGTCGGACGCCGCTGTCGTTGGCAGCGCGGCACGGGAATGATGAGGTTGTGAAGCTGCTGCTTGGGGAGACTGTTAACGTCGACTCTGAGGACAAGGGTGGTCGGACGCCGCTGTTGTGGGCAGCACGGCACGGGAATGATGAGGTTGTAAAGCTGCTGCTTGAGAAGGCAGTCGATGTTGACCCCGAGGACAAGAATGGTTGGACGCCGCTGTCGTTGGCAGCACAGCACGGGCATGATGAAGTTGTGAAGCTGCTGCTAGAGAAGACTGTTAACGTTGACTCTGAGGACAAGAGTGGTCGGACGCCGCTGTTGTGGGCAGCAATGCAAGGGCATTGCGAGGTTGTAAAGCTGCTGCTTGAGAAGGCAGTCGATGTTGACCCCAAGGACAAGAATGGTTGGACGCCGCTGTCGTTGGCAGCACAGCACGGGCATGGTGAAGTTGTGAAGCTGCTGCTTGAGAAGACTGTTACTGTTGACTCCGAGGACAAGAATGGTCGGACGCCGCTGTTGTGGGCAACTATAAACGGGCACCTGGCGGTTGTGAGGCTGCTGCTTGAGAGGGCTGTCAATGTTGACTCTGAGGACGGAAACGGTAGGACGCCGCTATTGTGTGCAGCAAAGCGTGGGCATGATGAGGTAGTGAAGCTGCTTCTTGAGGAGGCTGTTAATGTTGGCTCTAGGGACAAGAATGGTCGGACGCCGCTGTCATGGGCAACTATAAACGGGCACCTGGCGGTTGTGAAGCTGCTGCTTGAGAAGTCTGTCAATGTTGATTCTGAGGACAAGGATGGTTGGACGCCGCTATCGTTGGCGGCTATTAACGGGCACCGGGCGGTCGCGAAGCTGCTGCTTGAGAAGGCTGTCAACGTTGACTCTAAGGACAAGGGTGGTAGGACGCCGCTGTCGTGGGCATCAGAGCAAGGGCATTATGAAGTTGTGAAGCTGCTGCTTGAGAGGGCTGTTAGTATTGACTCTGGGGACAAGAATGGTCGGACGCCGCTGTTGTGGGCAGCAATGCACGGGCATGAGGAGGTTGTGAAGCTGCTGCTTGAGAAGATTATCAATGTTGGCTCTGAGGACGAGCATGGCAGGACGCCGCTGTCGTGGGCAGCAGAGCGTGGATATGATGCGGTTGTGAAGCTGCTGCTTGAGAAGGCTGTCAATGTTGACTCTGAGGACGAGGATGGTTGGACGCCGCTATCGCTGGCGGCTATTAACGGGCACCGGGCGGTCGCGAAGCTGCTGCTCGAGAAGGCTGTCAATGTTGACTCCGAGGACAAGGATGGCCGGACGCCATTGTCGTTGGCAGCTATGAACGGGCACCAGGCGGTTGTGGAGCTGCTGCTCGAGAAGGCTGCTAACGCTGACTCTGAGGACAAGGATGGCCAGACACCACTGTTGCTGGCAGCAGCGAGCGGGAACAAGGCGATTGTGGAGCTGCTAAAACCACGGACATCTTCAACTCACCGTTTACCGGCCGGTCAACTTCCATCCCCCCTTCAAAGGTTCAGTTTTAGATTCTAGGTAGCCATCGGGATGTAGTCACAACACCCCAACGTCCCAAGTTACCTATACGCATTATCGCAGATCCGCTCGCCACCTTGTTGGCGCGCAATCGCCTCCAGCATCGGAGATCGTTGAGCCGATCTTTGAATCCGGGGACGAAAAAAAAAAAAAAAGGAACACCCCACTAACTCCAGCCAGGGAATAACAAAACACCAAGACCCATAACAACCGACGCAGCACCAACGCCATGGTTCAACGCGCGTCTGGGTTTAGAAATCAATGGATACGTCTCAGACAGTGGCTCTTCAGCAGGGCTGGCCAAAGGGGTTGATTGAAATGGGGAGAGGATAGGGTTTCCTAGCCCGTTTACTACATGATTTCCCTAGGACTAGACTTGCTAGAAAAAATAAAAAACAACCAAACAAAATGCTGCTGGTGGTCATTGACGGTGGCGCTGGAGCGAGCAAGCAAAGTGTTGATGTTGACTTTGCCCGATTAGGACACGCCTTTCCTACTCAAGTAAGGTGATACTCGCTATGATACCCATTTGAGTAGTAGGTGACCCAACAATGCTTACACACGCATCATTAAGGGGGCTGCCAGAGGGAGTAGCTTTTAAATAAACCTCTGAGATATTTTTTTTTAATTGGTTTTATTCTTCTCTTCCAAGAGAAGATGGAGAAAACAAAATAAAGTAAAATAACCTCGTCCAATCGACTTCGATAACTACCACTCAATCGGCCTCTCATTCTGCCAAAACAACCCCGACTTCCCGCCGATATCCCCCAATGCCAGCAAAACCAGCGTCTGCGCGCCCTCATCCGGCGTCTTGACCCCATGGCCCCCCGTCATATCGGTATTGACATAGCCGGGACAGCAGGCGTTGACCAGAACGGGGGAGTCTGTGCGGGCAAAGGCCTTAGTCAGGCCGACGACGCCGGCCTTGGAAACAGCGTAGGCGTTGCGCGGCCAGCCGTGGGCCTGCTCAGTTCCCGACTCGACGGCGGCGCGGAACTCGTCCATGAGCGCGGTGATTTCGGCCGTGCTTGTGGCGCCCAGGAAGCGCGCGCGCAGCTGTGGCGAGTAGCGGCTGAGGGTACCGAGCATGCTGGATACGTTGACGAGCCGGCCGTTGGGGTTGATGAGTGGGAGGAAGGTTTGCGTGGCGTGCAACGTGCCGTAGTAGTTGATTTTTAGTGTTCCGTTGACCGTGTTGGGGCCTGGTGCCGGGAGTTCTTCTACTTAGAACGCTGCATCTATCTAGTATAGGATGGGGAAAAACAAGAGGCTGGAGAGAGAGAGAGACTTGCCGAAGCCGCTCATTGCTATTCCGGCATTGTTGATGACGAAATCTATCCCCTGAGGATGCTCTTTTTTCAGAAAGTCAGCAAAGGTCTGGATGCTCGCTACCTCCGCGATGTCGAGGGGATAGTGTCGGACGTCGACGATCCCGCCATCCGCTACGAGCGCCTTTGCCTTTTTGAGTTGAGTGTCGTTGCTGATGCTTTCAAGGGCCTCTTCACCCCGACTTTTATCTCGAGAGGTCAGGTAGATGAGAAGATGACCGTTGTTGAAGGCCGAGGCTGGGTATTGCAAGGCCAGGTTCCGCACTGCAGATATCGAGTTAAGTGGGTGTGAATCGGCATGAAACGGCGAGCGAACCTGTTGCTAGCCCAATGCCCTTATTGGCTCCAGTAACGAAACCAACTCTGGAGTAAGACATAGTAGGGATTTGGGGATTTCAGAGGTGAGACTATTGAGCTAGATGCGAGGTCCGGAAGGTCGTAAGGGAGGCAAGATAAGGCGCACCTTTAGGATTGTTGTGCGATCTCCAAGGTAAATAGCAGGTTGTTAAATACTTGCGTTTCGGCCCTGCTTCGCTCGGCGGCAGTCTGCCCGCCTGCTGCTTACACAAGCAGGGCGGGCATGGAGGGTTGTTGCTCTTAACCAACTAGTCAGTCCCAACACCCGCCGCGAAAAAAGCAAAACCGGGAGATTAGTTTCAAGCCGTCGCTCGAACCATCTGGAAGGAGCGCATCATTTGTAATTCGGGTTCTCTTGGTGTCCCCGCAATCCTGACAAAGCAGCACCGACACGGCTGTGGCGCAGCGACAGCCCCACTTTGTGGAGCCCGCTCTCAGAGTCACTTGCGGAGAGGTACAACGTCTCTGCGATATCATGTGTTCCCGTGCGCCACAGGAGAGGCTTACTATCTGCTTGTGATCGGGCGAAGGACTACTTGGCTGTGGCGCACGAATGCCGCAGACGTTGTAGACGCTTTTTTTCTTATTTCTGAGTCGGGAGAAGAAACAAGTCCTCCTCGCTTACAGGACTGCGCATCTTTTTTCTAGGGCTAGCTAGCAACACCCTTTTAAATTTACCCGATCCGTCTAGTCTACGTCCGCTTCTCCTCCACGAATGGCCGTCGTTCCAACAGTACTCCGCATTTGCATCGTAAACCCCACCAGTGGTGGGAGAGCTTCCCGTCAAGTAACACCAGGACAGTGCAAGACCCCCCCCATCAGTTCGCCGGGTCCACGCGCAATAGGACCGCTGCAAACAGCACCAAAAACGCTCCGGCCACCACATCTGTCCAGGCAAACGCCTCTCCGCACAACTTCGCCCCCACAATCACGAGTATCGTCCCCGCGATAAAGGAAAACATCCCGCATGCAAAGAAAATCAGTCTGCCCGATGCGCCAAAGGGTTTCCTGCCGAAAAGACCGTATATCGCCGGCAAGAGCATTGCAAGAAGGAGAGAAATGCCATACATCCACGAAGCAACAATCACCTTGGTATGTTGCCCACGAACCGCCAGCCGCGGAGACTGGCCCTTCTCACCGGCCCAAACATTCCCCAACCCTATAAGCGTCAGCAGACAGTCCGCATACGTCTGACTGAGCGCCGCAGCAGCCCAACCGTCGCTGTCGTCCATAATCCGCACCAAGAGCTGCATCATGAGCATCATGCAGCCCGGGTGCGGGCCCAGAAACACACTCCAAAACGCCGCGCGCTGCGACGTTTCGCTGTACGTGCCGCGGACCAGGGCAATCCCAACCGCCACGCCAATCATCTGCGCGATCGCGGTCGCAAAGCCCTGGATCACAAGGTATTTGGAAAAGAGCTCGCGTGACTTTTTGTTGCGCCCGCGGTACAGGTTGAAGCCCGCGGTGAGGATGAGGGTCAGGAGGTTGCCGATGATGAAGACTACCCATTTCCAGTGCTTCTTGATGTAGCGCGGGTTGGGGCCGCAGGTGCCGTCCCAGTTGAGGAATGGGGGGTCGCTGTCACTGCTGCTGCTGCTGCTCGAAGGCGCGCTTTGGTAGCTGTTGTAACTCATGGCGGGTAAATATCTGAGGTTTTGTTCAGTCAGATACCTCTTGTCGCTGTTCCTTCCCGTGGGGGCGGGTGTCTGGCCACGGTACCTGTTTTACCTCCTCCGATCTGCTATGCTTGGCAAAGTAGGTTATACTAGGGGAGTCTTCTCGCTCGCGGTGCAACAGAACTACCAGTTTACCCAAGAAATATCCGCGTGGGAGGTGGGAATGGGTAGCTTTTTAACGTCTGAGGGGTCCTCGCCAGCCTTCCGACTAGAATGGCGAGTCCTCCAGAGGGCGCGTGCACTATATTCTTTATAGAAGAGGAGGCTCATAATCCTCATACGAGAGAATAAAAAACCAATAGCCGGCCAAGGCCCCGAGCCGCGTCCACTCGCCAGCTGAGCTGCAACTAAGTATCTGCGCGTTCATTCGCGGGCTGCTCGTTGCGGGAGGATGCACCGAAAAAGGGCGTTCTGATCTATTGGCTGCAGCCGGCGAGGCGGGCGCTCGACTGTGCTGGACAAAAAGTCCTGCACAGTGGAGCACATGTCTCACACGAGCCTCAGGAATAGAGTAGAGGGGATTTAAAAAGCGATGTCACTGGACCAAAAGGGGGGTTGTTTCTTTTTCTTCAGCTCGCCCTTTGTAGAATGGATCAATTTATGTGCATTCCCGCCGCTCATGAGTTGTCGCCCGTAATCTTAAAAGTTATCCCCCGGCTTCTCGCGACCAGTTAGCTGCCTTGGCCCCCCGTATTCTTTGGCAGCCTCGTCCCGAACGTCCCGACTCGCTCAGTGGGACTTGCTTGGGTAGCCACCCCGTACTCGGGGTCAAGGGTAAGTATTTGGCCCGTGCACATCACAATTGGGTCGGAGGGGGCCGGTTAAAAACCTCCGCCGATTTTTAGGGTTAAACTTACTTAAGCCGAGACGTGCGGCTCAGCCGCAGCTGGATCTCAGCTCGCGCGCACAACCCCGCAGCATATATAGACTCCATCACCAACACCGCGAGTCCGCAAACACAAAACAGCAAACACTGAACCCGGGATGCGTTAAGAGGAGCCCCGACCAACAAAACATACAAAAAGAGAAGAAAATGCACCTCATCCTCACCGGCGCCACCGGCCTGGTCGGCTCCGCCGTGCTCTCCCACATGCTCTCTCTCCCCCCCGCCCAAATCAGCCGCATCTCCATCCTCACCCGCAATCCCGTGCCCATGGCCGAAGGCCACCCGCACGTCACCGTGATCACACACAGTGATTTCGGCAGTTACCCGCAAGAGCTGCTGGACCGGCTCAAAGGCGCTGAGGGCTGTGTGTGGGCGGTGGGGACGCCGATCAGCATGGTTGATAGGGAGTAAGTCGGCCGTTTTGTGTGTGGCCTGTAGAGAGGGGGGGGGGGGGCATGGGGGGCTGATTTTGTTTGGTAGTGAGTATGTTAGGATTACGGTTGATTACCCAGTCGCTGCGGCAAAGGCGTTTTCGACGCTTTCTGAGAATTTTAAGTTTGTTTATGTTTCTGGTAGGCTATTCCCGTGCTACTTGAATCAGTAATTAATCCTATGGTTATATACTCGTCGCTAATATACCTCCAGGCGAAGGCGTAAGCTCTCCCTTTCTCTCCCAAAAATACTAACCCTACTGACCCCTCTTAAAAAAAAACTCCAGTCCACCGATAAACCCGGGCCCTTCAGTCCTGCATTCGCCCCCATAAAAGCCCAGGCCGAATCAGCCCTCCTCTCCCTCCCTTCCACCCACCCCTCCCTCCGCCCCTTCGTCCTCCGCCCCGGCTTCGTCGACGCATCCCCACAACCCACCCTCGCATCGTTCATCCCTGCGCGTCCCCAACCACTCCTCAAAAAGCTTATTCCAGTTCTAGGCCCTGTTTACCGCACTCTGTATCCTGGGGGGACGGCGCCGACCACGGCATTAGGGAAAGTTTTGTGCGAGATAGTAATGGGGGATGGAGGGCGGATCGAAGGGGATGGTGTTGAGGGCGACGGGAGGATTGTACGGAATTGGGGGATGAGGAGGTTGGCAGGGCTGTGAGAGGTTATTGCGGGGGACGGGTGGTGGTCACGTGGGTTTGTCATTCTCTTAGCTTTAGTGTACACCCTTTAAGTATTTAGCCACAGCCTTAGTAATTCAACAGCTATTTACCGGCTGGCTTCTGTCCTAACGATACCTATATATTGGTACTAGTGGAAATGATTAAGCTAATAGCATTAGAAAGTTTCAGTTAAGCAATACCAAAATTACAATAGTTAAAAGTATTCATCAAGCTTTGAACCATCACTAAGTTTTGGAATAGGAAATTTCCATCAGTCGATAATCTAAAAAATTTAGAAAATCCGAGCAATTAGTACCATTACCTTGTATTTATCATAGCTAACGAATCCAAAATCCAAGTAGCTTTAATAGGTCTCGGTAAAAAAAAAAAAAAGGAAAGGGGTAAAAGAGGCATAGGGGGGTAATTTAATGGACGCCTAGATGGTCGTTTGTAATACAAATCAGCGGTAGATACTTAAATTTCAACAATGGCGATTTCACATCGTCAAAATTGGTACTTTTTCTAGATAACGACCTCTTCTATTCATGCTGCGCGAGATCCTCTGTCCTCCAATAATGTATATCGAATGTGGTTCTATATATATACAGGTAGTGCGACATAACTAGCATGCAGCTATGGCTTGGGGGGGGGGGGGGGGCTTGGCTACCAGACCCACCCGCTGCAAAGCAGTCGGTCCGTATCTTCTCATTTCTTCGCCTGCTTCTTTTTCCCCCGCTTCTTTTTAGAAGGCGGGTTATAGTTGTCGATATCCATTTCGACGCTGTGGGCGACGATGGGTTTCGCTGTCGCTTCCCAGCCCGAGGCGTCTATTTCCATGAGGTCGCGAGTGCCCACTGCTGCTTCTGCTGCTGTTGCTGTTGTTGTTTTTGCTGCTGCTGATTGGGATAGGAGTCCGGCTAGAGATTGGATTTCCCGCATCGTGGCCAAGCCTACTACGACTCCCAGGCAGGCAGCAAGGGCTTCGATGTTTATTGGGCCGTCGGTGGGTCTGTTTTTTCTAATTTTCATGTTGGCGGGTTGTTGTCGCTGTTGGTTGTAGGTGTCGGTGTCGGTGTCGGCGTTGTCTTGTACTTTTATGTCTTATTTTTCCGGACATGATCGTGGGGATTTATATCTACTTATTTACCGCTTGGGCGCTTGGGGTGTGATTAGCTCTGCTACAAAGGGAACAAAGCACCATAAAGTCAGCATTGTGGGATGTTTGCAATGAATAACGGGGGGGTCTTTGTTCTTCGTGTACCTTCATTTTCGTTCTCTTGTATGAGCTTTGTAGGACTTTGACAAAGAGAACCAATGAAATTGATAGCCTGTGGAATGCGCTTCAGAGAATATACATGATAAAATAATCTACCGCACCGCCATCGCCGGATACCACCAACTCCCTCCTAACCAAACGTCGAGCCCACCTCGCCACCTCCCCGCAGAACTCCCTAGCGCATTAGATTCGCGACCCTTTAATAATAAAAATCGCCCCAGTACCTGGCCGATAGAACACCAAATGGTCCTCCTTCCCCGTCTGCCCATAGTCAAATGCAAACCCAAAATCCTGACCCCCCTTTAAATCGAAGCCCCCAATGCCTGACCCCTGGTTATTTTGCCCATACACGGCTGTAAAATTCCCCTTACTGTTCTCCAAAATCCAAATGATACCGAAGCCGGAGCGGCAAAACACAAGGTAGTCCTGTTTACCAGTGCTACCGTAATCGTATACAAACGCAGAATCAGCAGTGTTAGAGAGATCGAACTCGCCAATACCCATGCCGTTTCCAGGATCGCCTTGCTGGTATACTGGTACAAAGTTATTGCCATCATGTTTCAAAATCCAAATCGTTCCATTCCCCGGCCGATACAGGACGATATAATCCATCTTCCCACTATGTTCGTAATCAAAAGCAAACGCCGAGTCCGCCTCAGATGTGATCCCGTACCCTCCTATACCATTTCCGGGACTTCCCTGTGCGTAAACAGCTGAGAAATTCCCATTGTCGTTTTTGAGGATCCAAAACGTGCCCGAGCCGGGTTGGTATGTAGCAATGTAATCGAGTTTACCGCTGTGATCGTTGTCGAATGCGAAGGCACGGTCTCGCGGTGATTGGAAGTCGAATCCTCCAATGCCACTGCCAGGGTCACTCTCCGCATAAACAGGCGAGAAGTTGCCGTTGTCGTTCTTGAGGATGTAGAATGCCCCCCTACCCGGTCTGTAGAAGGCGATATAATCTAGTTTTCCGCTATGCTCGTAGTCGAATGCAAACGCTAAGTCTGCAGGGGACTTTAGATCGTAACCCCCGATTCCCTTTACTAGGGCTGGTTGGCGGTATACTGGGGAGAAGGTACCGTTGGCATTTTTTAAGATGAAGATGGCACCGCTCCCTGGCCGATAGAATACTAGATGGTCTAGTTTTCCGCTGTGGTCGTAATCGAATGCGAACGAACGATCGGCAGTGGAAAGGAGGTCCCAGCCTCCGATGCCACTGCCAGGGGCGCCCTCTTTGTACACGGCTGAGAAAGATTTGGGTCTCTCCGTAGATCTAGGAGAGTCGGAGGCGGAGGAGCTGCATGGGGGTCAGCCATCGCAATAGTTATCGGGGAGAGGGTGGAAGCAATAACGCACATACCCTGGCGAACTGGATGCCCGAGGACCCTTGTGTCGGCGTCTTGTGCCTCCCACTGCACCGCCTATAACTGCCGCTAATATACAAGCTACCAGCAACCCTATGACGAACAACCGCCGCCCGCCATTGCAGAACCCAGAGCGCGAGCTTTTCTGCGCACTTCGGTCCACCCCAACTCCCGGGAAGTGTTCTTTCGAGGGATCGTGTTCACCGGCGAACTGCTGGGGCGGCTGCCACACGGGCCGGTCGGAGGGCTTTGGAACAACCTGTAAGCCAGAATCAGGCGCCGCCATCTCTCAGGACGTCTGGTGGATGGTGTTGAGCAGACGTGTGAGACGGGCTTGGCAGAACTGCGGGGTTGTGGTCGCATTTCACAACTAGCGCTATAGTAGTTTAGCGCAAAATCGGTGACCAGGACAGGCGTTTGGCTAGAGTCGCTCACCGGGAAGCGGATCACACCCGGGAAGCGGACCACTTTCCCACCCTGCCCTACTGTGCCACTACCACGATGGTACTAGCATCGATGTCGTCTCCAGAAGCGTGGTAGGGACTGTCAGAGTCGATTTCGGTGTCAGAAGGGGTAGGGCTCCGTTGTGGTTGCTTTGCTTTGCGCCGAGTAGTCCTAGGACGCTTGAGGGCTTCTAAGGCCTCTCGAGCCTCACCAACAGTCTGTTCATGGCTACCAGGAATTTGCTTTCGCTTTTTCGAGGCCTTTTCTCTCATCTGACCAACTTAAGTCCGAAGTTCCTGGTTTTCTTGTTGTAGAATAAGTCGGTCGGTAAATGCAATGGTAGAAGCCTTATTAATTTTTGCCTGGATTTCACGATGATCAGAGCCCTCTTGCTCCAACATAGCGATCATGTTCTTGAGGTCCTGTATCGTTCTGGGAGTTTGTGGTCGCTGCAAAGGAGCTGAAGCCAGTATTTCGAGAGAGTCTGCTGGTAGTCACCGCAATACAATTACTAGATTAAAATGCACAAGACCAGCCTTTCGGAACCCAGACTCTATATTCTGAGGAGTCATCACTCGAGGACGAATTCCGCTATAGAGACTAAGAAATTCTGACTTCGGTATTTGGATTTCACCTAGACGTAAACGGGAATCTACTGCTCGCCGATACCAATACTTGATAGGCGAAAAAACAGCGAGATCTAAAGGCTGCAGTTTGTACGATGTGTGTGAAAGTATGCACAGTGGAATGATCTTATGTGCCTCACAGAAATGAATGAATTCTGGAGTTATGTGGCTATCATGACCATCTAGAATAAGAATCCGATGCTTATTCCTTGTTATTGGTCGAGTATGAGGCTCAAAGTGCTTTTCTAGCCACTTCAATCCTAGTGCATTACTTGTCCAACCATTAGGACTAGTTGTAACTATCCAATCATCAGGTACGTCATCGGAAATCTATGTACTCTATAAGTACTTGTCCTTAAAGATTATAAGAGGTGGCAGTACTCTTCCAGTTACCAATACACACTCAACTGCTGTAATTCATTGCCCTCTAGCCCCACATCCTTGATAGCTTGTACCAATCTGGTACCTATTAACAATACCATACATTCGTGCTGTTGAGCCCATCGCAAAACCAGTCTCATCTACATTGTAGATATCCTCTAGATCTGGCTTGTATTTTCGCATATGATCGTGAAAAGTGTTGAACCAATTGTTGAATGTTTCTGTAGTACAAGCAAGCTGATGCGACCGTTCAATCGGTTTGGTAATGATAGTTTTGAGGTTGGAGTATCGTTTTACAAAGCGAGTCGTCTAGTTCTTGCCTAAGATGTAGGTTGAGATGGTTCGTCTTCGGTTTTCGTCCATGCGGCTTAAAATGAGATGTTCAGCCATCAATCTCAACAGATCATGCCGAACAGTAAACCCTTGTGCTGTCCAGCGTTAAATCCAATTGTTTAGAGATTGCTCTTCAACCTCAGTACATATCTGCTGCTAGATATGTGATGTATAGCGGGAAGGGTGTCCAGTTCGCCTTGCAGCAAGAGTACTGTAGGGAACATCATGCACTCTAGAAGCTTCACGAATAGATTTAATTTTGCCGGCCTCAAGGTCATCAAGCGCTTGTTTGATTCTAACTTCCTGTTTCGCTTCGCTTTTAGGCATTCTGGGTCGCTGTGTGGAGGTAGGTGATGGGGTGCGGTTCTGGTGGCTCGCTTCCCGGGTGTGATCCGCTTCCCGGTGAGCGACTCTACCAACACAGAACTAGGGTTGCAACGCGTAAAATACCAGGTACAGCACAACATATAGAGGACTCCGAAGTTGCCCAATACTTACTCTGTTGGGGTTTGCCGGTGGAGCGCCACCTCTCCATCTCCAGCCACGTCATCGGCTGCAAGCCAGCAATGCGGTGGATCGCCCGTGCAACCGCCTGCTCAACGCGCGGTCGTACCGTTCTGGCATCCAGCCGTAAGACACCAGCGCCAGGTGGTTGGCAATTCTAACAGCCCCACCACCGACGTTCTCGCGGTCGCGAACCTCAACCGGGAGATCGCCATTGAACTATCAAAGAACTTTGATGCTGTACCGGAGAATCGGGAGCTTCTGGTGGAACTAGAAGCGCTGGTCAAGCCTTTGGTCAATCCTTGGCAGCGGCAGGCCTGGAATTGCAGTCAGGGCGATCCCACCTCGGAAAGAGTTATCTAGCATTAACTTTGCTTAAATCCAATGGTTCTCACAACGAGGGAGGATTATTGCGGCCCATAGCTACTGCGGCACTTGGGATCGACAGCGATCCCTTGCGCGAAAGCGGCCCACCACCAGTCGAATCTGTTGAAAATGAAAGATGGGATTGATGGTATATTCTCTATATGAGTCAGAAGGAGACGCGGCCAAAGGATGCGGAGGAAAAACTCTTCGCCCGCTAGCGTTTTGAGCTAGCCAAATAGGAGCCACGCAAATTGGCTGTCCTCCATTTGCCGCTACAAATGAGGTCTCGGGTAGCTCTGCGCCGCCCGCGATGCACGATATTCCAACAGAATCCACCAACCCACGAATAAGACGTTCCTCCAATTCCTCCGTACGGAGATCTGAGTCGTAGGTAATGACACTGCCACGTCACCCAGAAATCAAAGCGTCTGTAGAACGCTGATTAGTCATTTTCTCACGTGCCAAAATTGTTATTACCCCGCGTCTGTCCGACTCGAAAACCTGTCCCATCGACCTTCTCTCTACGACGTCTAGTTAGCTGGTAGACACCGAAAAGACCCCAGCAACCAGGTCTGCTGAGAGCAGCTCTCGCTATCAATCGCAAGCGTACACCGGAGTCTGAGTCTACCGATGGACCACCTCCCACCTGTCGAAGATCAGGCCCTACCCCTTCTCGAGGTTCCCTACCTTTGCGCGGGGCTTCCGTATGACCGGGGTAGTTTCCCAGACTATCCACAGCGGAGAGGAGTCGATGTCCCACGGTTGAGGGAGATGTTGAGTGGCAATGTCGTTGTTGATTCAAAAGTCTGGCTGGAAACATCCCGATTTCTCCAGAGCTGGCTATATATGGGTCTCCTTCATGAGTTTTATCAATACATAATCAAGCCCTTTGACGAGGAGGCTTTCGTGAAGCAGTTCGTTTGCACAGGCCGGGCTGGGCGGAGGATTACCACTGCGAAGCTTCCGCTTCTGTTGGATTTATGGGTGAAGTGGAATCGAACGGGACCTGCGACCCTCAGGGCTGCGCTCTCTAGATCATTGCAAAGGTCTCTCGACATCGCTAGGGGCTATGTCACGCTCATTCCCGAGGGCAATATCTTGGAGGAAATGCCGCCGCCACCTCCAATTCCCCAACAGGTACAGGACGTCCTACTCTCCATTTTAATTCTCCAGATGTCGCTACTTCACGCCCTTTGCCAGACTGAAGGCCAACACGATGGTTTGGGAGTCGATATGCCGCATATCCTCGGAAGCCCACTCGTAAGGCAGCGCCTGCTACTGGCGAAGTGGTGCCCAAGATGGATCAGCCAGCTCTCTATGCACCTAGGCTCGTTGGAGCTGCTCTATGCTGGACAGCTTCGACGGTACGGAACGCGGCAGGACCATAGCTCCTGCTCTGTGAGGGAATGCATCCACAGCCATGTGGATGAGGCGAACTACCGCACCAAGCATATGCCCTACTGTGAAGGGTGTAACATGTTATCAATAGATCAAGACAAAGTCGCTGCGTGTTTTGCTCAAGGCGAATATCCCCTCGTCGTTCTTGAGGCCTCCAAAAACTTTATGGGTCAGGTTCAGCCGCGGCTTAAAGTGGTAAGTAGGAAAGAGGGGCTCCGATATGTAGCATTCTCCCATGTCTGGAGCGATGGCCTCGGGAACCCGCATTCTAACTCGCTGCCGACTTGCCAAGTTATTCGACTAGCTAAGACCCTCCTCGATCTCTCCTCACCGCAACTCTCGGCTGCAGTTCTGAGTCAGATGTCTATTGAGGAGAAGGTCCGAATAGCGCGCTGGCGCTTACTTCAAGACAACGGAGAGCAGACCATCCTGTTCTGGATAGACACGCTCTGCATACCAGCCCAAAGGCATTTGAAGAAAATGGCGTTGAGCAAGCTTCATGATACTTTCTCGAATGCTCATGAAGTCGTAGTCCTGGATGGGGAGCTTCAGGAAACTTCATGGCAGACCCCGATCTTAGAGAACCTAATGCGAATACGTCTAACTAAGTGGATGACCCGTCTGTGGACTCTCGAAGAAGCCATATTAACTCGTGCCGGGTCTTTGTGTTTTCTCTTCAAAGGCGGGGTGTTTACGCTCGATGAGACCATGGAGGAAGCGAAGCGGCACGCCGATAGCGGCCATTTCCTGCATCGAGCTATCCAGCTGGTCACCTTCCGGCCGTTCGGCCGTATCCTTCGAATCAAGGCATTATCGCCAGTTGGGAAGATCACCGAACTCGGACACCTGATGGTTACCCGGTCAACTACGAAAGAAGGCGACGAAGCCCTCATAATCGCAACATCACTTGGGCTTGACAATGGAGCTTTATTCAATACCCCAGTTCATCTTCGTACTCAAAAGCTCCTTCATGTGCAACGATACTGGCCCTACCACATCCTGTTTAACAATATATCAACGCGAATGACGGAGCCTGGGTACCGGTGGGCTCCGCAGTCTTTCCTGGAGAGGGGAATCTCACCGTTCATGCTCGGCTCCGGGGATCTGTCATTCAGCATGGATACCACTGGAGAGCAGTTAGATTCCGCTGTCGTCCAGGGGAAAGATGGGCCATTGCGAATGGATGGCGGGTTACTCGTTGCGCTCCCCGGCTTCCAATTTAAGGTGGCCGAGCTCCCTGCCGGTAAAGAGCTTGCGGGTACAAGAACCTATTTCTCCTTCTTTGACGTCAAGTCAAGAGGATGGTACAGTGTCGCCTATACGAAACACAGCGGAGACCAGCCATGGTACAACCTACGGAAGGCTCCACAATCAAGGCAAAGCCAGTTCGGGATCGTCCTCCCCGTGGCCATTCCTCCCGGTAGGCGCTGCAATGCGGTGCTAGTAAATATCTACGGCGCAGGCACTAGCGGCGCAGTACTGTACGCCGAGCTCCGATGCCACCTCACGGTATTTCGCGCATCATCGTCCGTACCCGCGTCACCACCCCCGCCGCCGCTTTCCAATACAGGAGTACTCCCGCCGATCGATGAAGAATTACCAGCCTCCCGCGGACTATGCGAAGAGATTCTAGGAGATGAGAATTCGATGCTGGAGCAGAGGCTGCAGCGGGAAGTGAAGGACCCAGGTGAGCTGAAACGAGCGGCGGATGAGTTCCGCAAAATGCTCTGCTCGGCGTGGGGAGTGGGGAGTGGACAGAAGTGGTGTATCGGCTGATATACCCTGGGGAAGCTTATTTCATGTACTCTTTGATGAACGTCATATCTCATCGTCTGAACGAGCCTAACGAATCTCCTCTCCTCCCTGTCATCTGCTTAAGCCCCCCTCTCCCCTCCACCTATGTGCACTAATTAGCTACCTAGCAAAAGAAAAGGCTACATTGCGCATTGTGAAATCCCCCCCGCTTTGCACTACTAGGACCTATTCCGCGGAAAGCAGAAATAAAAAACGCCCTATTGCCTACCGTAGTTAACCCACGATAGTTCGGCTCAGGCTCAAGCCTCGCCGTCTCCGGCTGGAGCGTTTCGTTTCCTCCGCTCAGTTGGTGAGATCCTCTCCTGGCGCCAGCCGACTCTTTTCATCACATGTGCTAATAGATTCTCCTCCAAGTTACTCGTGTCCCACTCTTCCCCGTCGATTATAGCTACAACCTTGACCGAGAAGCTCGGCTCCCCCACCAGCTTTGCTAGCTCATCCATCAGGTGGTGGGTCTTGCAGTCGCACTGCTCAACCCTGTCTAACACAATGTGTACTACGCTTTCGGCTTTGACTTCCACCAACACTTCGCGGAGCAACCCTACCATCGCTTTCACCGCGGTTCTGTCTGGTTGTTTTAGCCCTGGCCGCTGCCACTGCTGTACGGCTGAGCGGAAACGCTGGTGGTTCTGCCTTAGAACCTCTGGTTTCCATCTCAGGATCTGGAACACGAGGCTGGATATGATCTCTGATACATGGTGCAGTTCTGCTCGGAGTTCCGGGTGGCAGCAATAGTAAACTAGCAAGCCCTTTTCATTCTGTACCTGTTTTGCAATGTGGATAGCCGCAGGAGACAGCCATGAGTACGTAGCGCTGTGTATCAACCGCCCGCCAACCGCTGTGGTGCCGCTCAGTAATAGTAGGCAAGAACTAGTCGATCTCTGCCAGTCGAGGTAGGCCTCCTGTTCGTTTAAAAGTTCGGGTGTTATTTGCTCATATTTATTGGCGGGTTTCCGGGGGCTACTGCTTGTGTTTAGAAATGTTTCGAAGAGGGCTTTGTGGCAGGTGTCTAGTTCGGTCTCTGGGCTTGGATACAGCACCTAGTGGTAGCTCACCCTTGGTCAGTGACCAGTTTCATGGTAATGGGGTGTTCAAGTAGAACCAGCCAACATGTTGAGAAGCGCCAGTATCAAGTAACTTACGCCTAGAGTGCTTCTAAACTCTTCAAGTCTGTCTTGGTCTTCTTGTTGCTTCTCAACTGCAATCGGGATCGCTCAGTCAGTAGCCCACAACAAGGCCTTTACTCTAACCAATACACATGCAGAGGTACCTACGGTCTGAATTTACCCTACTGAGCTCGCTGGCCTCTCTCAGTTCCCGTAGCTCTCTTGATTGCTCCTCGTTAATCAGCAAGAGCCGCTTGATAATCCCTGACTGTTCCTGAACGCCCTCACTTATCTCTAGGTTACGGCTATGAAGCAGCACCATGGCCTCTGCGTTGACTTCGGCAAGTTTTCCGTGTATGGTCGCTACGGTAATATCGATTCCCATCGACGGTGGCTTTCCAATAGCCATCCTAAATCTCACTAGAGACGTTGTCAGTCAGCGCCTAGAGATCGTAAGACAAGAGTTGGATCTAACCGAATGTGCGGCCAAAGTACTCGGTGGCCCCTCTCGCAAAAACGATAACCTCCCTATAGACCGAAACTATGCGCTCCTTGATAGCAGTTGAAGGGGAGTACACTTCCATCAAGGTACCTAGTTGTGGGAACGACCGTCGTAGCTCCGAGAGGAAATCAGCGATCTTCGTGTCATTTCCGCACTTGTTAACCACCACCTGGTACGCGTCAGCAGGAACTAGCTGGCCGATAGGCATCCAACAGCTTACCGTGAGGAACAATGATAAAGTCTCATAGGCGAGCTGCCCATACTGCTGTCCAGCACCTTTAACAAGCTCGACAATCCCTGAGTAGGCACCGAGAAAGTCTGCAAAGGCCCTTACAAAATTCTGCGCTCGTTGTCCCACAGCTCTCACACCGGTTGCCCGGTCCTTGGTATAGGTGGAGTGGACCCCCTCCGCGTCTCGAAGTGCACCGTCGGCCAATTCGCTCAGTTGACGTGGATCAAGCTCTTCGATCTGCCGTTGTAGGCCCTCCTTGGTTGTGGGAATATGGTGGTTTCCTCCCCCGCCCTTGAGCATCTGCCGTACGCGTTGTTTGAACTGTTCGCGTCCTCGGAGGGCCTCATGTGCAGGCCTCAGTATCTCCCTAAGAGATACAGGGTCAGTAACGTCAGATTCAAGCAAATGTCGACGCAAGTCTGAGGGAACCGCCCCAAGCACTGAGCCCGTGCTATACCGGCTACAGCGCTTTGAGCTACAGGCAGCTGTGTTTAACTCGGCATCGCAAGTGCATCTCGGGCAGGACAGACCCAACGGGCAGTTGGCTACGCACCGGTCGGCTTCGTCCGAATTATCTTCCCTGAACCAGCTTGCCGCCTCTCGCCCGCTTGCAACGGATGCCATCGCGCAATATTCAGTCGCCAATGGCGCCGCGGGGCTTCGAAGAAGCTCCAATCGATCGATGCAGTCGTACGGTGGGGTGGGGGAGAATTCTATGGCAGTCAGTCATACTTGGCAGCTTCGCTGCCGCACCGCCCCCTTTTCTAAATCAAGCGTCCCAAGCACCCGGTGGACCCATGCCTCCCACAGCGCGGGTGCGACTGCGACTGCGAATTAAAGTGCTGTATGTTCTGTTCCCTGCGAGTGCTGGGCAGACACAAGGTGGGGGCCGAGTGGAAGACCGAACATCCCCGACGGAAGATGTCCCGTCAACACTGCCACACGCAACTGCGTATGGCCTGCTCCCAGCGGAAGTCCATTTCTGTCGCAGGTCTGTTTCGGAGCCGTGTTTCAGCGCCCCGAGGATCGGTGGGCCATGGCGAATTGGGTCTGTGATGTCGTCCCGATAGGAAGGTCTTCACGTGAATAAGACCCAGCTACATACATCCACGGGCATCGCTATGCAGATCGCAGGCAATCACCTGCGCCTCTTCTCCACGCTCCTGCCCAACCGCCACGTTGCACTGACTATGCGAGACGGGGGTTGTGGACTTGGCCCTCAGCCTCACATTGCTTTGTCAGTCTCGCAAGGCTGACCTTATGGTTGATTCGCCCAAACGCAGCTTCCCCAGCCTTTTGGGCCTGTTGGGTTTAGGCAGCACGGCAATGCTGATGGGTCATCTCCCCCCCCAGCTGTGCCGCACGGCTTTCGTTCTTCTGCATGTCGCGCCCACAGCGCCAAGCGACATCCCATCCCGATTAGATGGTAACTCAGCTCTATGGACACCTGTGAAACAACCCCCCCGGCATTGCAGGCAAACTGCTGCTCTAAATACCCGCCCTTACCCACCTTTGCCTCGACATACATCTCCCAAGGTCAACGCCAAAGCTAGTGAAACAGGGCCTGCGTTAACTGCTATTGGCCGCAATGGCGTCAGAAGTAGCAAACGGAACTACAGTAGTAAGATCATTTAGTCCTACATTTGGCGTGCCGGCTAAGGCTAACGCTCGATGCTTAAGACGCCCAGCGTTGCCACGGATCATAAGTCGCAGCTAGAAGGGAGATACATCCAGCTTCTCGAAAAACGCATCGCTCAGCTTGAAGAACTTGTCGACGCCGTAAGCCGATCGCCCTAAATATAACCTGTGTCTAGCCATAGCGAACTGGCTAATAACCAGGGCCGTCTAGGACAACGATAGTACAGACAGCGAATCTAAGGGAGGCGAATCCAAGGGAGGCAAAAGCAAAAAAAAAAAAGATAAGGAAAGCAAAGAAGACGAGGTGTGTGCTATCTGCCAACTGCTGGCAAGACCTAGACAGCCTTCTATCGAGCAAACGACACGCGACTGCTTCTAAGTATCGATAGGACAATGACGAAGGGAAAACAAGAATCCGCAATGTAGTCAACAAGTGGAACTTCAAAACTGGCATGCGATCCGACTACGACATCGACGATGCCGCTGTCTCTGAAAACAATGACGGCGATTTTGCGTATACCTTTCGAAGGGTGCTATCGTCTGTCCGTGGTGGAAAGGATAGCTACAGCGAGGTCGATATCCACTCAAAGGATCTTCAAAATCTCTTACGCGTGGGAAATCCCAGATAGTCTCATTGACCCCGTTTGTATCTGACGCGATAGACTTAGGAGGTTGTCGGTGACGATTACCCCGGCCAAAGCTGGGATGGGGATATCGTGAATATCCTAACTCCATTTGCACCCCTGGTGCGTACACCCTCCTCGCAAGATATAACCTCCATGTAGGCTATTATATAGCTGAATTCCGTCACCCACCCAGGTGCATTACTGGACGGAGCTCCAAGAAGCGAGCAAAGCAACCCCCAGCGACGACGATCAGAAAAAGCAAGCGCGGGAAGACCTTCAACGACTTCTTGAGAGCGTGAAAGGAGCATCTGAACTCAGCACATACTTCAAGACACGGGAGTCAAACATCGGCGCCGGGCTGACAACATATGAAACCATGTGGGCTCTGTTTGTTCCCGGGCAGAAAATATACACCAAGCCATTCTTGAATTGCCCGCAGGTCTTTGAGACGGAAATTTCGCCATATATGTGGGAGAGCGAAAGGCGCCTTCAACCCAAGAGCCTAGATGTTGGCTGTTGGTGTTATGATTGGAACGGCAAAGAAATGGTGAAAGCTTTCTACCTTATTCCGATTAAGAGATATGCAGGTACCAAGGCTATCAATGAGTTACCTTGCTACCCTATCAAATACTTCAAGGGGGATTCTACGTTCGAGTGCACAGAATCCCTCTATGAATGTTTAATCAAGAGAGGGAGTATATATAATAAGACAGTTAGAGGAGAGAAGGGAGCCCGCCAGATGCATGAATACTCCGGCGACGCGCTCCCCGATACGCGCAACTCCAACTGGCAGACGAACGGTAACCAGGTAGGGACTCTAGCAAGACTACTTGATCCAAAGCTGACAAGTACAGCCTGACGACAGCCAACTAAATGGCTCCTCTGGTGTCAGGGATGGGAGACAGCCTTCGAGAGAGCAGGATCAGCATGAGCGTAAAACCGTAAAGGTTCGTCAGTCGTGGAATCCCTACAATTCAAACCGGTTCTAAGATAGTGTCTAGGTCAAGGGAAAGTATATCGTTGATTCTGAAGCTTTCCTAACCTACGGTAGGGATTCGATAACGCTTTTAAACCAAAGAACCTTAGTTAACCTGTTACCGCAGGCTCTGGTTCGTTGCCATTGGGCCAAATCGATCCCTATCATGTCGAGGAATCAGGCAACGGGCTGGTCGAAGATCGAGGTAGGAAACTTTTGGATAAGGACAGGAGCTATGACGAGGATGAAGAAAACTATTTAGTTTTACTGCCGCCTAGGTTCTTAGGATATTCCACGCAAGAAAAGTTTTGGGGGCAATTCAAAATCGATGGGACGTCTAAAGTATCGAAAGCGCGCCAGTCAATGTTCCAGCAAAACCTACAGTTGGAGGACAAATACAAGCGAATGATCCAGGCCCTTGTGACCAGCCACGAAAGCAAGAATAATACCAAGGGGGACAGGCCGCAGATCAAAGACGTTGTAGAGGACAAGGGCAAGGGCCTCGTCATACTACTCCACGGTGGGTTTTCTGCCTGCGCTGTCTGCCTAAAATCCATGTACTAATACCTAAGTATTAATAGGGCCCCCTGGTGTGGGGAAAACGGTTAAGATCCCATTCTCTATGTGACTTTCTTTACCGTATGTATAATTAACTACTAACACCTTCCACTACAGCTCACCGCAGAAACAATCGCCGAGGCGACGGGAAAACCTCTATTTATCGTTAGCGTTGCCGAGATTGGCCTCGACGCCTCAAAAGCTGAGAAGAATCTCGAACAGATGTTTGCCCTTGCTGGGTCGTGGCAAGCTGTTCTCCTTGTGTAAGCTGGCCTAGCGTTTATGCGAGTTTGTGTGATGGGCATTGTGCTGAGCAACCACGTAACCAGGGATGAGGCAGACGTTTTCCTTGAGAGTCGTACAAGCGATGGAGATCCCAATAGGAATGCACTTGTTTCAGGTACGTCCTATGCTGCCATAGTAGCCACTACTTCTGTTTCTATTTTGGGAAGCATACCAATACAGTGAATAGTGCTACTGCGAGTCCTAGAGTACTACCAGGGCATCATGATTCTGACAACGAATCGCATTACATCTCTCGATATCGCCGTACAATCGCGCATCCACCTCGCCATCCGCTACGAAGACTTGACCAGGGAATACAAGCAAAAGATCTTCAAATTCTTCCTCGACCAGCTAGAGCCCGATAGCATCAACGGCCGCCATGCGATTGATGAGTGGGTAGAGGAGTATGGATGCGATTACAAGCTCAACGGCCGACAGATTCGCAACGTGGTTTCTGCAGCACTGGCGTCGGCCCGCAGCTCGGCGAAAGACAATGATGGGGACGAGAGGCTGACTGTCAGGCATCTCAAGAATGTGGTTTCCATTACAAAGGACTTTCAAGAACAGCTCGAGTCGATCACAAAGAGCCACAGGAGTGCCAATGAAGTCTCACGAACAGGAAAATAGAGATAGAGAGAGAGAGAGAGGGAGAGACGGAGCGCTTTTTACCTGGCTTTTTTTATTTTTATTTTTTATTTTTTATTTTTTTCCACACGTTCTTAGTGTATTGTACGACGGCATCTAGACGCAGTGCTAACGCCGAGTCCCCAGAAAAGAAAAAAAAAAAAAATACTCGAGTTGAAAACCCTGTTGGAAGATCTCGGCCGCAGGGGTCGCGACGGCAGGCGGACAAAGGAGGGTGTTGAGGTTTCACATGTGTTTTGGTGTGGCGGTCCCGATCGCAACCCGTCTCAGGGAATAGGGGCCACCCAAAATTAGTGTGCCCCTGTTACACGAATCAATCTATCTACCAGAACCAAAACTGGAGTTGATAGAGTCTTATCGCGATCGCCCTAGTGTTTCCTACAAACCCCAACCCCAACACAAAATTTTTCTTTTTTTTTTTCTTTTTTCTCTCGCATCAAAACCAGCCCTGAACAATAAACAAAAAATTAATTAAAAAATAATAAAAAAAAAATAAAAAAAAAAAGGGGGTTTTTTTTTCTTTTTTTTTTTCTTTTTTCCTGGTGCCTGGGCCTGGTTCGTTGGCCAGAGGGGAAAATACAAGTGTCCGTTCATCCATCTGTGTGGGGTGGGGGGGGGGGGGGGCGCGCGAATCCCTAATGGAAACGACTAGCCCAGCTGAGCCCCCACCCACACACCACCATCACCACCACCGTTCATCCAAACCTAAACTCCGCCTACTTACTCCACCCCACCACCACCACCACCAGTCTCACCAACAATATTCAAAACAGCGAATCACGCACAAGCGCAGCCCTCCACCTCCCACATTCCCCCCCTTCCTTCTCGTATTTCCGCCGCACCGCCGTCGTCGTCGTCACGTTCGTTATACGGGGGGGTGGGGGGAGCGGGCGATCCAAGATTTTTCTTTCTTTTTTTTTTTTTTTTTTTTCCCCAGTTTTTATTCTCGCCGCAAAAACGGATCATCTCTCGGCTGGATGGGATTTATTTATTTATTTATTTATTTATTTATTTATTCATTTATTTATCTATCTTGTTTTATTTTGTTTTTATTTTATATTTTTTTTTTTAGGGAGAAGAGGAAAGAGGGGAGATGGCCAAGTTATACTGGCTAATTTGTAGATTGTAATAATAATAATAATAATTCTTAATCCCGCCGCTACTATTTATCTGTAAAGAGGAGGGGTGCCTGGGATAGATAAAAGGGCGATTAAATTCGGAGCCGGGGGTGGCGGGATGTTCTTCTGTACCCCGTCTCGGCTTGGTTGTGTATATTCTCCCCGCAAAATGCTTCTATCGCGGCTGCGTCTTTGCGGAAAAATATAATTAACCATATTAACGACACTGGTAGTAATAAGAAGCTCTTATTTCGGTTATTCCTAAGGAAAGAAAGAAAGAAAGAAAGAAGAAAAAAAATATATGTATGGCCATTACATTATCAACTTCCAGTTACCGTGCGCTATATTGCCCGTTCCTCCCCCCCCCCCACCCCTCCCAACCGCACACCTACCCACACCGCGCACGACTTTCATATATATGAAGCTATCACATACCCATTTCGTCCAAATGTGTGAAGCGAGCAGAACCTTTCCATTCATTACAAAAGAAGGCCGGCAAGCAACAAGATGGGTACCATCGCACCAACCTTCTCGACAGCAATAGCGGCGGCGGCGCCTGTGCCTGTTGGGGAAGCGGGGGTGGTCGTAGGTGCGAAAACAGTAGCTGTGCCCGTCACTGTGCCGGTTTCTGTGCCGGATACTGTGCTGGTTGCATTGCCGATTGCTGTGACGGTTAGATTGCCGGTTACTGTACTGGTTGCATTGCTGATAGTTGTGACAGTAATTATGTCAGTAATTATGTCGGTGGCTGTGTCGGTGGCTGTGTCGGTGGCACTGCTGGATGAAGAATCGCCAGATCCAGGTGATATAAAGGAGCCACCAGAGATACCACCAGAGGGAACACTAGCTTCCGCGATCTCTGCGTTTTCTTTGAACGTATCTAGACTATCTCCTGAACTTGGCCTAGTAGGCTGCCTTAGCATACTTCGACGGTGACTATAGAGATTCGGGGGTGGTGCGTACGGGTTTATCACGGCAACCATACCCGATTCACAGTGCTGACTCTGACCACAGTATATCCAAATCGGGTTTGTATCCGCAATGTCAACGGCGAAGACTTCGCTCTATAAGAATTCAGGTTAGTTCTATCGCATTCGAAGAGTGGGTCAGTCTTACCGACTCCCCTGAGTCCACTGGGACAAATCCGGAGAAGATACCCCCGTCTAGTGGGATGCATGGGCTATCAAAGGCAGCTTGGATGACCGAATGGTTCTATTGAGGGAGCCTAGCATCAACCCAAGTCCAGCCGTATCATGAGGCATGGTTGAGACGAACCTTTGGATAAAAGGAGAATTGGACTTGGTCGCCTGGCGCGGCTATGATGGTGTCGGGTTCGAAGACGAGCCCGCCCTCCCCTACGTCAACGCTGACTATTTCCGCGAAGGCTGCCACAACGAATAGCGAGCTGGATAGGACCCGGGCGAGCTGCATGTTGGGGCGCTCTTTTACCAGGAATTAACCGGAAATCCAGAAAATTTTAGGCGCGTGTGTACAATAAGACGGAGCGAGTGTGGTGTACTTTGAACTTCGAACGAGCGTGTTGTTCCTAGCCAAACCACAATGCACACCCAGGACTCTTTTAAAGGAACCCCAGACTGCGGGAGTCGAAGACGGCGCAATTGCCGAAAAGCAAGGAACTCCTGGACCAAAGCCTGGCCTGGAAGCTCGCCAACCACATCAAAGGCCGAGATAAAGTGGCCATGACCGACCCCGCAACCGGCGACTGCAGATAGGCGTTCATGGCAACGGTTCGTACTGCTTCTCGCCTCCGCGAATCACGAAGGGGCATTCAGGAAGGAACCAAGAACTTTTGGAGGGACACCGCCACCATTTGGCGGGGGGGATGCACACAAAAGGCCTGCAGAACTAGAACCGGACTGAATCCCCGTTTGCGTCCAGGTGGCGCAACCAGCCAACGGGGGGGTTCTGGAAAAGCAAATAACTTGGTCTGATATCGGGGTGCTTTGATTAGAAGAAGGTATTGCGTAGCCATCTCGTATCTCGGGCCCTCGGAAATTACCAACTCCAACTTCTAAGCGCATCGCATGCAGATTCTCCAGCCACTTGCCGATCACCAGGAATCGCAAGTTGCGCCGTGTTCTAGACAGAGGCCTCTCTGCACTGGGCGGGCGGGGTGTGTGTGTGTGTGTGTGTGTGTGTTGCGGAAGACGGCGGATGAGGCTTCGAGTGAGAGCGACCGCGTGCGTCGACGGGCCAAGCTCGCCAAGCCTTCTGTGGCCAATGATGCGGTTCGTACCCCGCAGTTGACGATACAGCGGACCTTCCTTCGCCAAGACGTTTATTTAGAGGGGAGGTATGACATACACTAACGTACATGTATTGTAGTACCAACATCGGCTTCTACTGCTCGAGGCAGAAGCTAGCTATTGAAACCCCCCACCATCCCCCAAAGCCGCCGCACGGTATGCTTTGCGAGCCTGCCAGCGGGGGATTAGCGTTGACGTAGATTGGGAGTTAGGGTGACCGCCCGCGTACATGTACAACATGGTACGGCATGTGTATAGTACATGTACCTTGGGGTGTGTGTCTGCCCGACCTACCTGCACGCGAGCGAGGTATTATCGGGTACAAGTAGGTACAAGTACGGACGTCCTGTACGACGGGGCTTTTTTTTTTTTTTTTTTTTTTTTTTTTTTTCCAGCCCTATCAAATCCCGATGTCGGTAGAACGGTTTTTTTGCGAGCGGGCCGATCAAGTCTCTCCCCCCCCCCCCATAGTCCCGTAATCCCATAATACGGCTAAGGATCGTGGTTGTCGTTTCTTTATTGGGTTTCTGTGACCTGAGACATTGGAACAACAAATCTGGCGGGCAAGTTCTTCCGAGCCACCAAGCGCACGGTTGCTCGACAGGGTAAGTAGGCGATTTCTTTATTATCCATGCCACCATTTCGGCGTCTCATATTTGGCACGCCTGCCTGGATAAAGTGGGGGCGGCAGTATATGCTATTCTCTGGTCTTCACAACATGCGCAGTTGGGGCTCTTGCCTTCTTGCCTTGACTTGGTTTCCGGGCTCGGGTTTTTAATCTGAAGGGAACTAATTACTATAACGTCCGACGTCGTGACTTTTCTGATCTAGCGATAGACGAAAAATGGCTTGGGACTAAATTGAAGCGTTCCCCACTGCTTCCCTCGCCTCTCCCTCGAGATCGACTTCTAGGTTCTCTATCGGCACCCCATAACCTTTCCACCGGCGCGAGAGCGGGAATTGGGGTTGGCGCAGCCATCGGTGGGATGTACCTCCCAGCTCTAGGGATTCTGCTAGGTTCCCTACCCCGCCACACATTGCCGCCAAAGGACACGGTTAACCAGCCCCACATATATGAAGTGGCGGGCGAAATTCCGGCTTGTGGGTTTGAGGCTCCAGCGTATGAGTTGGGATACGACGGTGCGCCTGCAGAGCTGCAGATATGTAGGTAGTTTCAGAGTCACTTGGGAGTTTGGGCTGATTACTTGCTAGCCGAGCTAAAAATCGCATCTCAGGAAGTGTAGCCTCGGAGTTATTGAAGCCGTTGGTGGACAGAACAGATATAAAAAAAGACTGTGGTGTTTTGTGAGGGAGTTTTGTAATTGCGCCGTAAAACGTCATGTATATCGTCCATTTCGGAGATTCTTTCCTCACCCTTGTTAGGGAACACAGCTCACTGCTATAGCCGCGCAAGAAGCGGGTCTATATCCACCACGCCTTGGACAGCGGCCCAGACAACGTGTATATATTCGCAGCTCCGAGCCAAGCCGACTTTACCATAAAGAGCCCTCTGCCAATATCGCTCCACCACAAACCCGAATAAATCCCTACCTCCCTTGCCTCGTTGCCATTACCCAGTTGCTGAGGCCTCGAATTATTCCCAGCGGGAACCTGCCAACCCCGTGGTGGAATAAGGGGTGTTGGGTGTAAGTCTAAGCTAAGTCGTTGTGGTGAAGCGGTCGGACGGGGCCACTCGGGAGAGGCCGCTTTAAGCCATACCCGGATTTTCGCGGACTTTCGAAGGCGTTTTGGAACGACGCGAGGATATTGTCTGGATAATCCGGCCTGATAAAACCCCCGATCTATCCCTGGAGTAGCTGCCTTGTATTCGCCCGGCTGTGGGGGAGAGATATGGGCGGAGCGGTGCGGTCAACAGCCGTTTGAGAGAACTCGGCCTTTTTTTTTTTTTTCCCGTGTGCGGTCGCGGGGTGGCCCCCCCCCCCCCGTAGGATGTAGGATTGACGATTCGGCGCAGTAACCATAGCCATAGCCATGCAGGTGACATGTGTTGGGGTGGGGGGTGTCGTGAATAGGGGGGGTACAAAGGTAGGAGGATTGCTCATAAACCAATTTCCATCAAATCCAAACTGCCTCTCGCGCCTTCTAAATGTGCTCTAGCTAACAAGGACAGACACACCTTCTACTATCTAATGCACATTACCGACCCAAAGCCCAGGAAAAACAGAGACGCTATGTCTCCCCGTCACCAGTCCCCATCCGAAGTCTGTGGCCTCTCCAACCTCAGATACACGCTATCGCACCAGCCAAGCTGGGTCTCAAAGGTATTCTCCGCAAATCCCGTCTCCTGAAACCCAAACCGCCTCAACAGCTTCAGACACGCCTCGTTCCTTGGATCCACGTCCGCAGTTATTGCGTCGACGCGCTCCAGGCCCCAAAAATAGGGAAGAAATACCTCCATCGCCTCGGCCATGTACCCGTTTCCCCAGTGGGAGCGGGAAAGCATGAAGCCGATTTCTTGGCCGTTCCAGCACCCGATTTGGCCTATTGCCGGTGGGGCTTTGTTTGGGTCTTTCGGGTCCTGGAGCGTGATCACAAAGTCGGTGACTCCGTTGTAGCGAGAATTCATAAAGGCTGATAAACAAGCCCATGATTGGTCGATGCTAGTGTGGGGAGGTGACGACCTGTGTTGAAGAAGAGATTACCATGTCGAAAGACTTGCGGAAGCCGCTAGGATAAGGTTGTAACGGAGGTATTCAACTATACCAATATTTCATGATATCTTCGTTGGTAAACATTGCATGGAATGCATCGAGATCGCTTTCCTGCGCCGCTCGGAGTAGTAACCGATGGGATTTTAGGGTTTCTATCATTGTTTCCGGGGCTGCCAGCCACTCGTGGAGGAGCGCGATCGCTAGTTGGACGGCCTGCGGGATAAAGAGGCGTCGACGCTGGCGGTGAGTAGTTGGGGGTCCGGTCGGGGAGCCGGCGTATATGTACTCTGTAGGGCGGGCTGGTGAGTCATTCGCGAGCGGAGGTGAATCGTTACGTGCGTGAGGCTCTGAGCAACCGCTTATTGGGCCAGCCCAGGGCTGAACACCTTCCTCACTTGGATGCGGCTGCTAGTGGGGAGCGGGACAGGCACAAGACAAGGAGTTGGGGGAGCAGAGCGTAGCATACGAGGCATCCAGCGTGCAACCGCAACCAGCTTTCTAGCGATCCTTCAATAGCGCGCCAAACGATTCTATATTTCATACGTCTTTTTTTTTTTTTAAAAAAGTAAAAAAAAAAAGTAAAAATAACAAACAACCTAACTAGCTAACCTTGTGGAAATTTCGAGATGGCTGTTGGATGTAATGGGAAAATGAAAAAAAAAAAAATAAAAAGGAGGAGATAAAAAATATGTGCGGGGATACATCTAACTCCCGAAACAGATTGTGGTGTGAGCTGGGTATAGAAATAAATGATAACGTCGTGCGCATCAGGGTTTATTAGACCAGCAGGTTTCTTCCGTGGGATCTAGACCTCTAGGCTTCCGTAATGGGTCCCTTGCTTGCGGTGCCTTTCTCATCTTGCGGCTGCTGGGTAGTCGGTACCGCGGTAGTATCGGATTCCCAGTATTTAGTTTTGCGATCTCTCCTAGTGATGAGGCCAATGATATCAAATGGATCAAAAAGGGTGACGATAAATGGCCGCTTGTCATCGTAACCCGGCCCCTCAATCTCTGTAATACCGTCTTCAGCGAGATAAATCTTGTTGTTTCTGGGCAGGAAGCGCGACGGGTGGAAGCCGTTCATCAACACACTGTTGCAGAGCATCAGAGCGACCTCAAAGACCCAGAAGTATGCCTCGTGCCTGATGACGGGGCTGATTTTTTTGAAGTCCGAGTGCGCGTCGAGGTTGGCAACCGCGAAATACTCAACTGTGCGGTAGATGGTCCGGACAGAGATAATCGCGCAGCTCGTGTATAGGACGATTAGGACGGTGCGGAGGTTGCGGCTCAACACGCCGGCTTTGCGGCAGCGGTACTGGTACCGTGCCGCGATGGCGACGAAGCCGCCCATCGACGCGAGTTGCAGGAGAAGCGCAGCTTTCAGCAGGCTCTTCCCTATATTCCTCTTATTCTCCGTGAGCGACGAGTTGGAGACGTAGGAGGCGCCATTGCCGGTTAGCGCGCCGATTATCACGTCGATTCCGATAAAGGTTGTGACGACACGGCCAGGGTGTAGGGGGGAGAAATACGGCACGTAGTACAGAATCCGGCCGAGTAGGAAGTAGTTGGCGCCTTCGTAGACGGGCCTGGGGGTCAGTTAGAATCTAGGGCCGTTGTGGCTGCTGGGGGGAGGGCGACAAACGGGGCTACAAGGAGAAGGACGGTGCTCGCGATAAAAACATTAAGGTCGTCGTAGTTGTAGGCGCCGACCTCCCGCACCACAAAGCCCGCGACGAAGAGGGTGGCGGCCCAGGGGAGGAGGCCGCTGACTTTCCAGCACTTGTACCTGCTGCGGGGGGCACGACGGCGTTAGCACGGACGGGACTGCCGGGAGCGCAGACGCCAGACTCACAAGCACTGCCAGACGTGGACGAGGCCGGATATCAGGAAGAAGACGCCAAACGCAATAGGCGCGCCCTTGTTCGGTGCATAGTACCACAGGCTCCCGGGCGCTGCAGCGCGTCAGGGTCGCGGGGTCGCTGGAACAGCGGAGCGCGGATCAAATCTACTCACCGTAGCCGGGCGGGAGGTCCTGTGTCGCGTTGTTGATGTTGTTGTTGGTGCTGGATGACATGAGACGGCCGGTAGCAGCAAGCAGTAGCAGCAGCTCTTGGCTGTTGGCGCGGGGAGCGGGTCGTGGGGTGTGGGTGATTGTGCGTTTTGTGTGTGTGTGTCGAGACGGGCGGTCCGGCAGACGGAGTCTTTTTATTGTCGCGGGGGCAACAGTCTCACACCGGCAGGATAGTATGTACGGTACGATATTGTACAGTACGGGGCGAACACACAGAATACGGATACGAGGCGCTGGCTGATCTGCTCTGGTCTGCTCTGCTCTAGGGCGAGGCGCAATTTCCCTTGGCCAGTCAGTCGGTGTTGGCAGAAGTAGTAGCACGGTGTTGCACGGTAGCAGCAGCGGCAGCCGTACTGGTACTGCTACATAGTGCGCAGGCTGCCCTTCAACTGGCCAGGGTGCCGGGTCAGGGTGCCGGGTCAGGGTGCCGGGTCCGTATCCCGGGACTGGGACTAGTTGTACTGCTACAGTAGGAGCGATACCGCGGCCAAGTCAGGCAACGAACTGCTGTTGCGAGTCAGCCCCGCCATCGACGTTCATCAGGCTGTCGCGCTTGCACTTGCGCTCCGCCTCGTATGCTTTACTTGCTCCAGCCAGCCAGCATGGTGGAGAGGAGAGAGAGACGGCAGATGGCTTTTGCAGACTGACGCAGGACGCGTTACGAGGTGTGTACCCTGGCGACAGCCGCTTGCCTCTCATTCACCCCGTTGCAATGGACGGAATTGCTTTTCATCGATTTCCTGAATACGCGGAACCAAAAGGTGATCAACAGCCAAAATACCTCAGCGGTCAGGCGCTAACAACCTGGAGAACCAAAAGCACCCCCCCTCCCGCCTCTCCAAGCCATGGATAAACTACAAGACATGAATAAACTGCAAGACATGAGCAGCGCTTGACGACGCCGCAAAAGAGAGCAAGAAAAGACGCTACCTGGTGCTCCAATGAAAATTCTGGCTTCCTTGAACGACAAATCCTCCATGATTCGTCACCGGTCCAAACTGCGTTGGCGCTCGCCCCCGAGAATTCCTCTCAACACCCCCCATAACGGCGGCAGGTTGCTGTACTCTCTCCCGTCTGGCGCTCTCCACAATATCACTAATCCACAGACGTAACTGTCCTGCCACAGACACGAAGCCTGGGTCTCGCTCTCCGGAGAACTTGGCCATACCGACGTGGTTTGCATGTATGGGTAGGCTGCCATACGGGGGTAGTTCTGCAGACTTGCGTGGTACGACCTATTTGGAAACACTGGTCAACCCCTATTATGGCCACATTTAACGCAATCGGAGGAGCTGTACCACGCCGCAGATCCTATTCATAGCAAGCTCTTCGTAGAAACAGAATACCTGGATCTGTCTCCCCGCATTGTTGCGGCGGGTAAGCATGTTTCGGAAATCTTCCAGCGAGGTTGCCGAAGCATTAGAGTAAGGTGAGAGATTTCGCAAAATTTCGTTGTTGGCATGGGAGAAAGTCGCGAACAGCCCTTGTATGGCTGCCGCCATGCGTGCTTTGGGCGCCCCGCGGAAGGGAGTGCCCAAAGGGGCGATAGCGTATGTTGACTGAAATATGTCGTTGACTCGCTGGCCAGCAGATGCCGCGCTGTACTTCAGCGCCTAGGCTGCGGTTAGCTTTCCAGGCCGTGAAAGGTGAAGGCATGGAACATGGCTGCTTACCTCCCCACACACAAGCCCGCCGATACTATGCGCCACGAAGATGATCGGTCGATTGTTCTAGCGACGGGACATTAGTTGCGGAACTGGGTTTCAGTTTTGTTGTGCATAGTTACCGATCTACTTAAGCACCGCATATCCGTAAGTCCATGGGCAAGGACCTTTCCGTGGTCAAGTAACCTGTTTGAGGAACCTGAATTGGGATATCCCGCGACATCCGCGTCGTAGCCAAATGTGAGGATTCGAGCGCTGAATCCGCCGTTATTCAGTTCTCTGGACAACAGCGTCCGAGGCCAGAAAGTTTTGGATATTTCGTCGGTCCATGTGGCTTCGGGGTGACCTGTTAGTCCGTGGACAAAGACGATACTATTTACATTGGGCTGTAAGTTCAACTGCTCAAGAAGCAGACGAGAGGCCTATACTGACTCAACAATCGCATCACTGGTCCACGAGAGCGTAGATAAGCCGATGCGTTCAACGGGAGAACTAGTTCGGTACCAATCATTAGCAAACTCATGGGATGTTTAGGTGTAGTTATTGGATCACTAACGCTGCGCTGAAAGCCATTTGTGGATGGTATTGCTACAGCGAGAAGGTGAAGTAGGAGATGTATTATATATGTGGGGTGGCTGGCATTGTCACAGGGCAAAACGGTATTGCCATGGGAAACAGTGATGCTACGAGAAACAGCAGTACCACGGGAGAGAGGAAGCAATGCCGTGGCCATTGGCATTGCCACAGGGCAAAGAAGTAGTGCCACGGGAAACGGTGATACCACGGGAAACGGTGATGCCATGGGAGACGGTGATGCCACGAGAAACAGTAGTACCACGGGAGAGAGGAAGCAATGCCGTGGCCATTGGCATTGCCGCAGGGCGAAGCGGTAGTGCTATGGGAAACAGTAATGCCACGGGAAACAGTGATGCCACGAGAAACAGTAGTACCACGGGAGAGAGGAAGCAATGCCGTGGCCATTGACATTGCCACAGGGCAAAGCGGTAGTGCCACGGGAGACGGTGATGCCACGAGAAGCAATAGTACCACGGGAGAGGGGAAGCAATGCCGTGGCCATTGGAATTGCCGCAGGGCGAAGCGGTAGTGCCACGGGAAACGGTGATGCCACGAGAAGCAATAGTACCACGGGAGAGGGGAAGCAATGCCGTGGCCATTGACATTGCCACAGGGCAAAGCGGTAGTGCCACGGGAAACGGTGATGCCACGGGAAACGGTGATGCCACGGGAAACGGTGATGCCACGGGAGACGGTGATGCCACGAGAAACAGTAGTACCACGGGAGAGAGGAAGCAATGCTGCGGCCATTGGCATTGCACTGCTTTACTGTGGTACTATCTGCACCTATGTATGAAGGTATTCCCAGTTCCCCGTGCCTGCTATTCGGAGTCCTCGGGTCGATTCCGGGGCAGGTGTGCAGCGGCCAGTCCCTTTACAGGAGCAGAGGGTAGACCCGTTGGTGTTGCTGCTGGCTAACCACGGCGGCCGCTTGGCGACTTGGCGGCCTCAACGAAAATCCTTCCCGCCCCTTATTAGTTAGGACTTACCACCATTCTGTTCTACAGCCGCAATCCGATGAGGCCTTTCATTGGAGCAGACCTTCCGCGGGGGTAAACACTCACGGGAGCGGCCTTTTCAAGACCCTCTCATGGAGTGTACGCATGTTGCCGCATCGCATACATATCCACACACTTGGAAGGGCCGCAATCAGAAGCGGTGAGGGTGGCTCAGTGGGGAATCTGCTGCGTGGCCGGGTCTCAAAGGTTGACTGGTCTGCTCGGTGTAACGGATCTGTGTGTATTCAAATGTGTATGTTACATTGGCTTCGCCAGAACTCCGCCCGGCGATTTGCGCTCCCACCTACCCCACCATCTAAACTCATCAAGTGGGTAGATATGTGGCGGACTGGCTTGTAAGTGGTTAAGCCCTTCCTCTCAAGTCATTATGCAATATTGGGGTCGTATTTAATGTATTGATGCAGTTCTCAGATGGAGGCTTGGGGCGATAGGTTCCGGAGGTTTCAAGGCGCTGTGCAGCCATTCAGTGAGCGCCGATGGCGGTAGGTCCAATTCAGCATCTTGCAGCGACTCCACTCCGTTTGCTAGACTCCTCTCACGACTACTCTAGTGAGCATGTGTTACATGAGGCATCTGCGAGGTCATAGCGTGCAGAACAGATTTCGATGGATTGCAAACGGACTGATCGCTAGTCTCCCAATGAGTCCAGCGGTGCAACCTCAACACGGAGGGCTTCACCAACTTCAATTCAGCTTTAGACCCATTCCGGCCCAGTCACTAGCGACTAGTGGGTCACATCTAACCACGCAATCCCATCGCATCCAGGCATTCAATGCAAGACATACGAGAATCAGAAACCGGTAAACCGCCCCCACCCGCATCTAACTTCCTGGGGTCTCCGGTAAGATGCTTTACGGAACCACGATCCCCAATGGATACCCAAGAGCGACCGACAATGGCGAAGCTCCACCAGGGGGCTGTTTAGCGGTGCGCTGTACATATGCGATGTAGCGAGGCAAATAGGAAGCCAGCTGTCTAACTTCCGATAGGGACAAACTCTGGTCAAAGTCCATCTACGACATCTGCAAGGTTGACCTACTACGCTCTCACTACGAGCCTCCCCCGATACGGGGCGGGGATGAGGGGCGCGCGTTACGGGCACCTATGCTGGCCTTGCAGGGCGACTGTTACAGCGGAAGCAATTTCTATGCTCACAGATGGGTGGCATTTAGTTGTTTGCTTCCGGCCACTCTCGGCCTATCCGACGGCCAATCGACTGCGTCCACCTACGCAATAAGTGAGTAGCTGTAAAATATGGCGTTTAGGACCAGCAGCCTCCACCCGGTACGTGCTAGACCATCTGCAAGATTACCCAACTGCCTCCCACCCAACATTCCGTGGGTTCAGCCTCGTACTACAGCGGTCGAGGCATGCACTGTCCCGGGCAATCCTCATTTCCACACCTCCCGAATATGGGCAGACGGACGGGAGCAATTATCGTAGGCTCGATAATAGGAGCCTTTAGAATGCCGTCTTGTGAGCTGTCTTGCAGCCATTTCCTTTTCGCTAGTATGTGCTTGGTGTACAGCACACATTCGCTCTTTGTGCTTCGGTTTCATCCGATAACCCGATTTTGTTGTTGTCCATGATCTCTATCTCATTCCCTATGCATTTCGTCCTGCCCGGTGACCGGGCACCGGTGATACAGTATTCCACCCTTCCACGTGGCCGCCACCGCTGCCGTCACTCCTGGGGCCGCCACAGCTGCTGGCAACGGCCGGAGCCAGGGCTGTCGGCAGGGCTGTCGGCAGGGTGGTCCTCCGATGGACTCTCGCTTTTGTCGCGCCTGTCGTCCTGACCCGTACGTGGGAGCACGGCCACCATGACGTTAGTGAGTTTAGCCCACCTGGTAACCAGAGAAAGGCCACTCCAATTCACTGATGAAAGTTTCTACAGCTGCTAGATTCGATTTGGAAAGCTCTGTTACACCAACGCTAGAGAGCTCTACTGCGCCGGTATCGAAATGATCTCCTCAGCTAACGACAAAGAGTTCCGCAACATCAATACCGAAGGACTCTGCTATATCAACATCAAAGGCTCTATTGCATCATCATCCGTTAAGAAAGCGCCAAAGGACTCCGCTATATCAGGGTCGGAGGACTCTAGTACATCAAAGCATAAGACCACCTTCCCCTCGAACGACACTCTGTGCTTTGAACTCGAGCGGCCTAGAGCACCTTGCCCACCCTTACAACGCTGACGGCTAATAGTGCTTCGACACCTACCCCGAGCAGCACATCGGCTTCGAGCATACCGTCCCATGAACCTTCGCTCAAGCTTGTAGGCCCCAAAAGCAAGCCTCAACGGGAGGGGAGCCACCCCTCCGTCCAGGACGATATGTCCCCAACTCGATACTGTAGATGCAGTACAATGCCGGCGGGTAGAACTCTCGATTGAGCAGAACGAGGGGCGGCAGTGGGGTAGGTAAGCCAAGTAAGAGGGACTGATATACGCTAACTATTGCTACCCTCCGGGCTCAGACATCACCTCCGCATTATGAATTATACTGCTTTTGCCACCTCTATTCCTGTCGGGGACGCGAGCGCTACGGCTGATGGCACCGCAATCCCTGATCTCGGCGACGATTACGTCCTCCTGTCTGTCCTTGCCATCGGCTCCTCTTCGAGGCTTCCCTGCCCCCGTCTGGTAGCGTCGACATGCTATGCTGGGACCCTGCGGACAACTCACAACTAACGCGCCCGTAATCAGGAACGCCACGTCTTATCCTGGCATTAGTCGGACCTGTACCGGGCGTGGGCGTCGAAAACCCGACCGCGACAACCTCTTTTGTCACCCGGCCAGAGCGGTGTCCGCGCAGACATGTCGCTTGTCTTCGCAGACATTTCCCGCATCACCTCCACCGACCAGGAATAACCCACAATCGCAACCTTCTGAGCGGGCCTCTTCCCCGCGTGCGATTTTGCGCCCGTGGTTTATTTAAGCTGTTGTCCGCCGCGCCCGCAAACAACCATGTCCGCGGAGCCGGCTGTCGACCCGCAACAGGCTGGCGCTCCTTCAACGTCTTTTATCTACCTATAAGGTTACCAGCGGGACGGAGGGGGCGATAAATTTCATCGAGTTTCATCGAGTTTCCTTTACCATGCGACGTAGCGCTAACAGCCTGGCTGCCGCGAAGGCTTTTCTTTGAGAAGAGGTCGATAAAGGGCACGTCGCAATACCGTGTATCTGGGAACTAAGGTGGGAACCAAGATGAAATCTAATCGTTATTTCTCAACAGCCAGAAGTCACGTATGTAATTCGGGTTCATTTTCTAATAGTCTAGTCTTTATTCTATAGCAGCAACCAATTTACAATCTATTCCACCCTCTATTCTATTCTACTTTTATGCTCACTCGACGACCTAACCCGTACCCCATCCGAACGGCCCGCCGACCGGAATCGCTAGTTGGCTTACGTTAATAGGTAACTGATCTCATTCCGGTGGAAATATTCTTGCATCGCCGCCAAGTGCCCTGTCGACTCAGCCCGATACAGAGCCGTGATCCCGGATTCGTCCTTCGCTTTGGCATCGGCACCGCCCCCGACAAGCAGTTGCATCAGATTATCGCTCCCGTCCCTAGCAGCCCGGTGCAGCAAAATATCACGCATCGTGGACATCTCATCTAAACTGAGACAGGCTAATCCGAAGTTGGTAGTGTTTAAGGCCGATCTAGCTGCCATTGCGTGCTCTTGCCACTCCTGGGCCGCATACCGGAGAAAGGGATGAGCACCCAAAAGTTCTTCTGACAGGCGTCTCGGGAGCAGCGTGTTGTCTTGGCTGCGTTGGACTATCGTGGTTCCTTTTCCGAATTCGTCCATGCCGAGGTATCTCCAACATATCGAGAACATGAGGCGATTCGTCGTGTGTTCGTCGACATGGTATTGCGAAATCCCATCCTTTGCTTGAAGGTATGTACTAAGGAGGTATTCTTTCACAGACTCATGTGCAAAAAGGATTTTCGGTTCCTTGCGGTCGACGCAGAGCAAAGGCTCACAAAACCCATAAGCATTTTCGAGGATACGTACCCGGTCTGCTGGCGGCATTCTATTCTCCGTCCACTCCTTCAGGCCCAAAAAGTGTGCCATTGCCAGCTCGCCCACAGTCAGAGGTCGCCTTGCCATGGCTACCAAGCGGAATATAAATTTCGCAACCTCCATGCGACTGGTATCTATCCGGCTCAGAATCCTATCGTACTCCTGGTTGAGATCCGGTGGCAAGGTTTGCAGAACATCTTCAACTTCCAAGTCTGCTGCGATCACCCTGAGACGCCGAAGGACGTGAGAAACCCATAGATATGTCCCCCCAGCCCTCCTGCGGAGCGTTTCTTCGACGTGGTTCTTCAACTCTGGTGAGTAACCTTGCTCCCTGGAGAGGTCGTCGACTCGCACTTGTATGTACCTTGAGAGGTCGGCACGAACCTCTTCCGAGCCGATATGAATTCGTCCACCGAAGGCAAGCCTCCGGGTATCTGGCCCTGACCTGCAGGTTACCAGGAATTTTGCTCTTACGTCCCGATATTTGCTTGAGCGTCTTGGGCCACAAAAGAGCTTAAGGAGTTCGAGAAACTCCAGCCGCGACGACTCTTCACATTCATCTAGTCCGTCAATGAGGAAACAACTCACATGGCCGCGGCAGTGGTTCTGTAGGAAACTGATGAGGATCGTCCAGAGCACATCAAGGTCATCCAGTAACTCCGCACTTATCTCCTCGAGGTTGCTGCCCGTGACGAGGCGGTGATCTCCTCCGAATATGCTGGAAAGGAGCTCCCGAATGATCGCCGCCGCCGTATTGCGAGTGTGTACCCGACGGCACGAGTGGAACACTATTAACATTGGGGACGTCTGGCTCGACCTCCTCCCCAAATCTTGGAGCAAGTAGTTAAGTGCGATCGTCTTCCCAATCCCCGGAGGACCGATGAGCGAGAGGAACTGAGAATCATCCCCCTGAACCCAATCTAGGTACTCTCTTCGTTCTAGTAGCCACTCGCAAGTTCCGTCAACCCTCTCCTCGACGGA
>JAJDFE020000343.1:0-38934 GCA_021527465.2 Geoglossum glabrum | reverse complement strand
GTAAATTTACAACTAATAGATATGTGTTGTGTTTTTATATTTTATTATTTAGTAAAGAAATTATTAATTGTGAGATAATAGTTATATTTCTCGGCCGGCTTGGTAAAAATAATATGGTGAATAAAAACTAGTCACTTGGTAAAAAATCCATACATAAATTATATTATAGCAACAATATAAATTAATATTATTATAAAAATTTTTTTTATTAAGTATATTATTATATATATAAAATATTAAATAGCTATTATAACTTAGTCATAATACTAGCTTATAAATAAAATCTGTTTTTATAATTTATTAAACCTCCAAAATATCTACAAGGTCTTATACTCATACATTCGAACAACATTTCTTACAGTTATTATAATCAAGAATCATATTATTCCACCAACATCAGTTTTACATAGATTAACAAATTGCAGTAATCTCATCCGATATCAATATTAGTAGTGATACCATCCCCGTCCACCATAGAAAAAAAAAAAAAAGTGTCCTTCACCCGATCCCAGGCGCGAAAAATAAATAAGCTTGCTTGGTGGCGCATGGTATTAAACTTAATTAGTGCCGCAGGTGGCGTCGTGGAAAGAAGAAGAAGTCGGGCGGAGGCCGGGACGAAAAAAAAAATAAAATAAAATAAAAATACAAGTAAGAAACGCCCATGCGGCGGGAATAGAAAAAAAAAAAAAAAAAAAAAAAAAAAAAGCAAAATCGAAAACAAACTCTGAGCTCGGGGTTCGTTCGTTCGTTCGTCGTTTTTCCAGGTTTTTTTTTTTTTTTTTTTCTTTTTTGTATTATATATTTTTGCGCAATGATCAAAAGTCGTAGTTGGCAGTCTAGGGGTATATATATACCCAAATGGAAGGGAAGGGGGAGAATGCTGATTACTAGAGATACCGGTCACTGGTCACAATGTGGTGGAGCGGGGCTTTTGCAATTAACATCAATTGAATTTGACCCCGCCTCTATTCAATATGTAGAGATGAACAAGCGTTAAAACATGCAAATAAAAAAAAAAAAAAAAAAAAGGGATAAGGTGAACAAGTCGTCAGGTTTCCAGCGGTCAGCTGCCGTAACAAATGGCCAAAACTAGCGCCCAGCGGACTCGAACAAATATAGAAGCCAACCGGCCCAAAAAATGCCACATGTCTCATTGGATCCTCCCTCCCCCGCATTAATGCTGATAGACTGGTTGCTGGTTATAGGTGACCGGCTCTTTTGGCGCATACCCAAGGTTTTGCATGTCCACAGGTGGTTGATTCACTGCTTGAGGAGGGGGCCCTCCTGCATAACCGTGGTTCGCTGCGTCCTGCATCCGGTGGCGGTGGAGGAAGATTGAGTAGGTAATTAGCGTGACAAGGAAGAGGACGCTATTTGAGAAGTAGATTAGCTTCAGTTCCCCACATTGCAAGTGTATCGAGGGTAAGGGGGGGGGGGCTGGCTGCTCACAATTCCAGGCCGCCCATGCCAGCAGCGGCAGCAGCTGTTTGCCAGGCTGTCTCGTATCTACAGGTGCCATAATCCGAGCAGTTGTAACCGCTCAGGCTAACAACGCTATGGACAGAAGCCCACGCGCCTATCGAGGCGAAAGCGGGGAGCCAAAAGACGACGCAAAATATCTCGAGTCCAAGAGCAGCCCAGCGGTTATACAAGGAGGGCTTGTAGATGGGCGTACAGGTGAGGTATCCGACGACAACCCATGTTGCAAGACTCTACACACACAGGTCAGTTCAGGTCAAAAAAAGGCTAGGAGACGGGGTATAGGCCGGTGACTCTTCCATACCACAAAGATTAAGAAACCCAAGTTTCCGTTTAGGTAAGTAGAACCCCACAGTGCGAGCGAAGCAGCGGCCAGAGCCAAGGCAATGAGTGCGACGACGGCTTGCGCGATGCGAACCCAGAAAATAAACCCTGTAATTTAGAGAGCGAGGTCAGCAGGACCGTCAACCATCACCCAGTTTATTATAACAACTAATCTTCGGGGGCGGAGGGGAACCATTGCAAGGAAGAGAGTGTGGATATAGTGGATATTAGGGAGACGAACTCGGTAGCTTGGGGATATGGTGAAGACTAGACTCGGTGTCCATGGCTTTTGCGGAGAGATGGAGGAGCGAATCAAGGTGAGCAGCGACTTGGATAGGCCTCGAGCGAGCGAGCGACAGTAGAGATAGTTTGGTGGTATATTGTACGGCGAGGCCCCGAGCAGAGGGTTGCAAGGTGGGGAGAGGGAGGGGATGATATATAGTAAGCGCCTCCCACAGCAAAAGGGGGGGGAATGGCTTGGCAGATCCCTTCAAGGCCTCGAGAGCGTGAGCAAGAGAGAGAGAGAGAGAGTGAGTGGGTCTAGCGAGCGGCAGATGAGGGCGGGGCTGAGCAAAAAAGCTCGAACAGAAGCAGGCAAGTCTCCGTCGCAGCCTGGGACTAGGGACAAAACAAGCTCAAGCACGGAGCAAAGGCCTATTTTTGGGAGACGCACATGAACTCTACAGAGGGAGGAGAAGGAGAGACCCATCCCATCAAACCACAGATCAACCAGACAAAAGGCAACATCCATCACATTTTCCTTTTACAATTCACAATTCCCCGCCAGCCCCCCCTCCCCTCCCCCGGCACCACCCGTTTCTGCGAGATCTCTCTGGGTTTAATTTCCCACTTTTTTTTTTTTTTTTTTTTTTGAAAGGATGGGAATGCAACTGCTATTGCTGTTGCTGTGTGCTCAGCCACGCGCCGCCCCGCAAAGAATGACTCTCTCTCTCTCTCTCTCTCTCTCTCTCTCTGCGGATTCTAGGGAGAACACGCACAAACGCGCACACACACAGAGAGAGAGACAGAGAGAGTCAGAGAGTCAGAAAGGGAGGAGAAATATACGTCTCGAGTCAGGTCACATCGAGTCCCAGAGTCTCGGCCCCCATAGCAGCCTATCAGGGCCTCCCCCCCCCCCTTCCCTCGCGCCGTGCTTGGCAGGGTATCACGAGCCGCGCGACTTGGGGGAGGAGTCGAGTTACTTGAAGCCGACCGGTCGGCGGCCAAAGCCCACATGCATCCCCTCATCCATCCCCTCATCCATTAGCCAGCAAACAAAAAAAAAAAAACAAAAAAGAAACTTCCGGCGTGGCTGAGCGCAAGGCTGAGCAGCATTTCTCCTCCCCCCCATATAGAATAGCCATAGCACAGCATTTCCCCATATCGTGTGAAAAAATTTTTTTTTCTATGCGCCCGCCCACCACCACCACCTCCGCCCTCTCCACACACACACAACACACCACACACACCACACACACGCCGCAACCAACCAACCAACCAAAACAGGGTTGAATTGAGCCGGGGAGGTGGGAAGGAGGGTGGGGAGGGGGGGGGGGGCCAATAAACACCCCAACGCACGAGCCGCTTAAAAACCCCAAAGCTTTTTTTTTTTTTTTTTTTTTTTAATTTAAAATACATAAAATATCCAGGGGGGTTTATTTTATCCATGGGCCAATTGGAACACAGAGCGCATGAGGCGCGTGTGATGTGTGTGTGTGTGTGTGTGTGTGTGTGTGTGTGCAAGGGCATAATAGGGTGGTGGTGGTGGTAGCACAGCACAATGCATGAATTGGATGAATTGGATGAAATGAACAAAACGATGCATGGATTCTCTCTTTTCTCTCGCTTGTTTTTTTGTTCGTATTTCGTATTTCGTATTTCTCTCCATCATGCAATAGTACCTGTGCTGTACTGTACTGTGCTGTACTGTACTGCACTGTACTGTACTGCACTGTACTGTACATGTGCGTGTATATATATATATATATTGGAAAAGTAATCCGGCGGAGCGTGGGTTGTTCCGGCTTACGCTCGAGCAAGACAAGCAAGCAAGCAAGCAAGCAAGCAAGCAAGCAAGCAAGCAAGCAAGCAAGACAAGCAAGCAAGCAAGACAAGCAAGAAACTGCTGCTGCTGCTGCCAGGTACATGGAAGAATGAACGCAATCGCCGCCTTTTTTTTTTTTTCCCGACTGACCTTACCTTCACCCTGACTCTCTCACCCGCACTCACTCACACATGCAACCACACACACACACACACAATACATACATCGGATTGATCGACCGATCGATCGGTCCGATCAAACAAGTAAAATACTTTTTTTTTTTTTTTTTTTTTTTTTTTTTTTAAAAAAAAAAATACACGTGAATTAAATTGTACTGGATGGTATTAATAAGAATAATAATAATAATAATAAAATTAAAATTAACATTAAAAGAAAAATAAAAAATAGAAATAAAAATAAAAATAGAAATAAAATAAAATCGGGGGTTTTTTTATTTTATTTTTTATTTTTATTCTATTTTCTATTTTATTTTATTTTATCCTTTTTATTCTCCCGTGGACGGACAGATAGACAGACGGATTTAATGCTTGCTTGTTTGTATTGTATTATGTATATATATACATATATATATATATGTGTGTGTTTGTGTGTGATATGTACGTATGATTAGACCATCCCACCCCGCCCGCCCAAAAAAAAAATAAAAAAAAAATAAAATAAAAAACCGGGTAAAACAAAATAATAAAAAAAGCAAAGTCCAATTCAATCCAGCCCCCCCCTCCCCTCTCCCCTCTCTCGCGAGCGAGTCATGTTACCATCCATGGTCGAGCCGGTTTGAATACAGGGCAGATCTTAAGATCTTAACCAACCCCTTGCTCATGCGCCCGCTGCCCCCACCGCCTCGTTCATCCAATTCATTCCTTCCTTCTTCATTCATTCATTCATTCATTCATCCGTTTCTCACTCTCACTCTCACTCTCTCACTCTCACTCTTCTTACCCACACCAACAGTCAGTCCATCCAATCCATACAGAACACACGGAGAAACCCGGCCCCCACCTCTTTTCTCTTTTCACCTCCCCGTTCCGGACGGAGATCGGATCGGATCGGGATTGGGATCTGATCTAATCGGGTCGGGATGGACGGGGGTGGTTTGGTTGGTTGGTTGGTTGGTTGGTTGGATGGGAGGTGGATGGGAGGTGGATGGAGGTGGAGGTGGTGGGATGAGAGAGGGGGGTGTTTAGGTGAAAAAATTATATACACACTCAAGTCGCGCTGCAAGAATATATATACACATATATATATAGTCGTCGTCAGGGCCATGGATTTCCCATTCTTATAGTAAAGTAAGTAAGTAAGTAAGAGCCCCAGGATGGATCGGGGATCGGGGTGTGGAGGCCGAGCGTTATTCATATTCTTACAAACGCGATAAAAAAAAAAAACTTCTTATAGCGCAATAATTCCTGCAACGCGACTCGACTCGACTCGACTCGACTCTGCTGTATATATCCTAAATGGGGTATTCGTGATGAAAAAAAAAAAAAAAAAAAAAAAAAAACGCCTCCGAAAATGGGCAAGTTGCTTTTGTCCCTCATTTTTTACCTTTCGACGCGTGACCCATTTCGGAATACATGTAACTTCTCGCTGCCCTACTCCCCCGCTAAAGTGCCTATTTTGTCCCTCTTGCTCCCTCTCTACCTCCCCAACGCTCCCTCCTCGCTCGCTCTTGCTCCCTCCCTCTCCCGCTCGATCTCTACTTCATTTTAGGCTCCCTACCCTCAGGCAACTTTAGGCGATTATCAGTCATAAATGGAAGGTGTTTATTAGCAGCTAGATGCGGCGGCCTAGGAATCGCAAGATATCTCCTAAAGTGACACTGTCTATGACAAATATTCGTATTACCTTTAAATTCTACTTTGCCGATCGGGATCATGCTGACTAAGAGTAGTATATAAAGACGATATTGGTTAAGAAGATTCCTTTTTTTGTTGATGTGTGGACCCGCCATTTCTTGACAGTAGACCATTTTACCATTTTAATGAAACAGATATAGCGGAATGATGGACGTTTGTATCCACAATCTATGGTTCAGGATTTTTCGGCACTTATCCTTTTTATTTATACATTGGGGAAAGTGGGTGGGTATTTCAAATCTGAGTGCGGACGAGGTTCTGGCCGAGAGCTATTATATAAGGTGGGTATACTAGGTTATTCTACAGGAAGTTCGGGAACAAATGTTAGGAGCTGTGTTAACATCTATTTGAACAGCATGTCGATTTTTGCCATCTTCAGGAATAAAAAAAAGGAAAAGCTGAGCTTGCGATACGTGCTACTAGGGATGCAAAGGATATGACAAATATGCCACATAAAAGGTAAGTGTAAAGCATTTCCCCTCTTCTTAGAATAACGCCTGCTAAACATCAGGATTCGAATTAGGCCGCAGCATGAAATGTATGAGGATATTGCCCTGTTTTTTGCAAACCCAGTATTTTTAATACTCACCATTGCTCTTACGGATGGCATTTTTAAGGACTACATCATATTTGAAGAGAGATCTTTGCGATCCCACCTCTGGCAGGTGGGGCCCTACACCATCTTAAAACCCACGAAAGCAAGCAGGAGTTGTCCTTCTCCCAAATCATATCTCGTAATGGCTCGACTGGAAAGATCCAATCGGCAAGCCCATTTGGCAGCCGGCTCGTAAAATTGGGTCATTGTGCAGAATATAGGGAAAATATTACAGTCTATGATATTCAAGCAGAGAAACCTTCGTCAAAGCCCGATAGTAAGTTTTCTTTAATGGTGTTCCTGCGTTACATAGCAGTGCAGCTATTGCTGGAGAAGGGAGCAGATATCGAGGCGGAGGATAAAGGTGGAAAGACAGCACTACATTGGGCGGTTAAGAATGGGTGCTCAGCAGTGGTGCAGCTATTGCTAGAGAAGGGAGCGAGGCGGAGGATAAGTATAGCCAGACGGCCCAGAATAGGCTCAAGATCGTAGCGCGGCTACTACTAGCAAAGGGAGTAGATATTAAGGCTATCTCTGCCCTACCAAGTCCTTTAACCCCCCCAAAATACAACCTTCTAACCGACAAGACCATCCACCGATCGAGCTAATCCTCCAGATTGCCTCCCCCTTTTCCTTTGTTTTTTTTTTTTTTTTTTTGAATCACTTCCCCCCCCTCTCAAGCTTCCGAGACAGGTAAAGGTATACAGGAGAAAAATTTTCTGAGCCTGGAAGGTTCAGGCCGGATTTAGCTAGAATTCTTGGGAGGAGCACTCACTTGCCTTGCTCGCTGTGCTCATTTTTCCTCTGTACGCTATCTGTTGAAAATTGAAGTAGACGATAGATTGCATAATGACTTAATTGCTACTAATTGATAAGCTGAGACGAAGATATTCGTCTGCTAAGATTCTGCAAAGGCATAATAGGATAATAGGGGCAGCTCAAGTTTGGCTGGCCCCTATTCCTCGACACAGGTTGCGTCTCGGACCGCCACCATAGTTGCCATGTGAGTTCCATGTAAACGCCAACACATGTGGACTTCAACACTATCTATTCAATTGAAATTTTACCAACCAGCTGCGAACTTTGTCCCACAGTATCCAGTGTAACATCTCGCGAAACCAATATGGCCTCGATTAAACTGTTTAGATTACTCTAGAAAATGTGGGTGGGATGCATGTCACATACACATCGGCTTGATAGGTGGCATGGTTGCTTGCTGGACAGCGTACGACAAATATATTGAACGAGCAAGACATCATATGCCGAGTGGTAACTTGCTGATTGGCGTACGCATCTGGCCAACAGCGTATGCTGCTGTACATATATCTCTTGGCAAGCAGTGTACGCCCTTGGCCGACGGCGACTCTTGCTGAACGGCGTACAACATATAACTGGCACACGACAAAAAAGGTCGTCACAAGCAAGTACTCGACGAGTGGCGATTCTTGGCGCGGGTAGCTTACCTACCTCGCTGCCGCTCGTTTTCTCGTAGCATAGAGACACGGGGCATTGAGCACCCTACCCACCGACCCCGACACTCTCCACACAGTACGCACTTCGCGAAGTAGTCTTCTCGACAAGCGGATTGCAACAGCTATAAAACCCTCGAGCCCCGCCCACTGCTTCTACCATCGCGCAACTATGACAACAGAGTCGTACACAACTGTTCACACAGTCTACAAACTCTCCCCTAATACCTTCGAGAAACACTCCCGTACCGCTGCTGAATACTATGCCCAACCCCACGGGGATGTGTGGTTCAATACACGACATTGGAAAACGGAGCGCATCGTCAACGAGGCTAAAGCGCTGAAACTGCTCGCTGAACGAACGACAATCCCAATTCCCTAGTTTATCTAGTGTGGCTAGAATAGTGACGGGTCCATGTTTCTGGAAATGAGTCGAGTCGACGGCATCGATCTGAGCGAAGTCGGCAAGGAATGCCAGAAGCCGGGCGGCGTGAGGCATAATGATGGCGGCGAATGCAGCGAATGCATGAATATTGCGAAGACCAATGCCGAGCACTTCATCCAGACCGTTCTTCTCCCCGGGCTTGCAAAGTTACGTTCCAACACAACAGGGCTGGACGGGTTTGTGCTGCCGCCGCCGTGGATACTGGAGTACGATACACGATTGCGCTGGGACGTAAAGACGTCTCCGCATGAAGAGTTTATATTTACCCATGGCGATTTGAGCCCCAGCAATCTGATGATGGATCCGTATACGCTAACGGTGAAGTGTGTGATTGATTGGGAGCATTCGGGATATTTCCCCCCGGGTTTCCAGAAATGGTCGGTCGATCGTGACGCTTATTATGCTCTGTATCGGGATCATCAAACAATTTGTGAGCTCGCTGGAAGTATTGAACCCTGACTGTGTTCCCCAGAGGGAGTAAGTTGGACCGGCTTCCATTGGGATTCGCACAATTTCTCTTTCAACCTTTCGGGCGAGCATCGCGACGGAGTGGAGGGTTGGGGGCGCAAACCGCAGTACGGATGGACATAGAACAAGTGTGTGAGGAGCAAATGGAATATATTCCGACTCGAGGTGAAATACGAAATAGGTTGTATAATGCAGAAAATGGAGGGACCGGCTACTCTATAATCCACAAGATCTCTCCATCCAAACTGCGGAGTCGCAGAAATATCCAAGGGGGCTACTCGATCCACCTCCCTCCAAGATTCGAGGAGTTCACAATTTGGTCCGGTCCTAACCCAACTTCTTCTCCATTCATGAAGCTTCCCGGCAGGCGGCTAGGTAGGATTGTGTGCTGTGGCAGTCGCACGGCAGCCCGCGGTATTGCAAACCTCACTCAAATGCTCTGATTTGCCTGCCGGCACTGTGGCTGCAGGGTTGGCAAAGGTACGAGCTAGTGTTGCAATACACTCTGCAGTGCCAGCACGGTTGCAGAGGCATCGTGGTTGTTAGCGGACAGAATGTTAGCTTGTGGTTTGGCCTGGGAGTTGGGGACTTGTTGGTAGTGAGTGAATACCTCGGGACTGGATTTAGACTCGTGAGTGAAGGATGAAGACTGGCAAAGCTTAAAGAGATAGAAGCAGGACTGAAAAGGCTCAAGAGGACTTGTCGTTGGGGATTCTGAATTTCGAACCTTTGGGGTGGGCCCCACCATCTTTATATGAGCCCTCGCCTCTTTCATGAGGCTGCGAGTCATCCCTTGATCGGTTCTCCGGTGCTTCCTTTCTTATTAAATGCAACCCTGCTACCTGGGCTGTCTCGACCTTGTAGCATTCCTCAACGAACTGCGGCACGAGTCGTTCACTAGCTCGCCTATTGGGTTGAGTACTGTAGAGGCGGATTCTGAGCCCGGGCAGCTAGCTAGGATTCTTGGCGCATGTAGGCACACGAAGCAGAGCATTGAGCACCCTACCCACCGGCCCTGATACTTCTCCACAGTAGCCAGAATTATTGGCAGGGTAGCTTACCTACCTCGCTGCCACTCTTGTTTGCCTGTATGTACGTACAAGAGCGAGAGAATAGACCTACTACCCACCGGCCCCGATACCCCCTACAGTGGGCAGACGTACCTACTATGTCATTGTGCATTGGCAATAGTTGCGGACAGTAACATATCTCACTGTCAGATGTTACTGTCCCGAGACACGGTGCATGCTATGGCACCATAACGACGACAAGGCATAGCTCAATAGTGGGCTCTAGTGCTGAGGATCGATTGCCTTTGCTGACGCCGTCTGCACCACTGTAAGAGCGCGGCTCTACAAGAGGCTCAGCCAGCACGAATTGCCCGAGCGCGTCCGGCTGCCTTGAAGCGCAACGCTGGTGTCATGCCTCCTGGACGAAACGACGACCCCGAAGACGTCTCCATTCCAGAGCGACAGGACGCCTGAGCGCCAGGATAACGAAGGCCTCATCATGTATCCAAGCTTGCGGCTGCCCTTGGGTAAAATAAAAGGGCGGCGGTTCGTTCTTCCTATTAAAATTGAGAGCGACTGCAATTGATCAGACTATATTGACTGTCTACGTGACGCTCAGACTACGCCAGGCGCTCGAGTGTGATTGGTTTACAAAGCCTACTGTTCGTGTTGGAGCTCCTGTGATTCCGAAAGATGGTGTGGGGTTCGGGTTTGCTTTAACATCTGCCAAGGTGATGCGGGGAGGGGGTGTCGAAGGCTATCTATCTGTGTTGGCTGGGCTATACTGGGTTGGGTGATTGGTTGCCTGCTCCATCCAGCAGCCGGGAGAAAGTAGGTGCAGTATGTTTGGCGGGGCGGAAAACCTCAGCTTTACATATATACCGCTCACGTTACGTATGTAGTTCCGGCTATGTAGTTCCGGCTATGCTCTTCATAAATGCAGGTGATGGCAGAAACGAACGGTGTTGGATTTTGACAGTCGCAGCGATGTAGATAGGTCTAATTGACATCGAGAGAAGACGGAGGAAGAAGAGTTCTCGCAGCAATGAGGCTGCCGCCTTGGCAGCAGCACACTGCCAAGATAGGGGCAGCACCCCAGTTCCAACAAACAGCATTGTTTGATAATGGCAACGAAACAGTTCTGCCTCTCCTTTTCAAAAGAACCTCTACATGGCCAGGCTAGAAATGCACGACTCGCGCTCGGAAAAAAATTCAGACCTCAGCTAAAGGAAACCATCCTCACCTCCCTAATCTGTGCTTTAGCAGAACGACACGCTGACGGACATAATGACAACGGTGGGGCTGGATTTTAGGGTGGCAACCCCTCGGCAGCGCTTGTTGTATATCAGATACATGTAGAGTCTATGGAGCATTACCGTAACCAAGTTCCCGTTCGCGTTGTCATACTGCGCAAACGGGTTCGCAACCGTAGTACCGAAGTACTGAACGACATAATCGAGAGGACCGCCGTCGGTGCTCGATCCCCGGAAAGTGGAAGTGCCGATCGGCAACCCGGTCGTCCAAGTGAAGCGCAATAATTCCCGGGCTTGCTCGAAGTCGATGTATCTGGGGTCACGGACGAGGGCGGGACCGGGGGTGATGTCTCCGAACATGAATATACTGTTACCATACAGAATTATAACGTTAGTTGGAGCTTCGCCCATCCCCGCCCCCGCCACAGAATGGCCGGCGACGACGCCGTTGACGGCCTGAAGGTCGGGGGTCGCATCCAGCATTCCGACGCTCAGGATATGCTGACCGCTACCTGTGGGAAAGCGGACGCATTCGCTAGTGGACCCCCCTGGGTGGACAATTACGGCGGGGGACTTGGCAGGGCATCCTGCGGCCGTGTAGAGGAGATGGTAACGATCTTCGGCTGCAAAAGAGACCCAGGATATACCACCGTCTGCCGGGTTGTTCGTGAGGGGTTGGCATATTGAGGCGTCTCCGTTGTCGACGACAATCCAGGAGTGGTCTTTCCCCTGGCAGGTACCCGACAACCAAATCTGAACTGCCTCGAGAGCTGACGCTACCTGGAGAAGGGCGACGAGTCCGAAGACAGACTTGTGGAGGCTGGAGACCTTCATGGTTGATGGGGTGGTGTGGTGTGCGCTTTTGGGGGTGGGGAAAAAAATTTATGGTTTTTTATATATTTCTGTATGGTGAGAGGAGTTGAAATGAACGGAATTGCAGGCTAAGACTCTCTCTGGTGACTATCTCAAAGCGAAAGGAACGTAGCTGGTCGAGAGATGGACGAAGCAGACCAAAAAAGAGCGAGTCTGATCTTGGAAACTTGATATCGAATGTGCTGGCATGAAAGCTAATGGTCCACAGCAGATTCCTAGCCCTTTTATACCCAAAGATCTCAATCTCTCCGATCCAGCCAAACTCTGCCGCATCATCTGCGATCAAGGCCGACGACGAAGCGGGCCCCGTGGCAGCGGTAGCGAGATAGCGGTGGACGATCAGCTTATGTCATTCGACCACTGAAGGAAGATAATGCGTCGGATGGACGATTAGATGATGGTAATGGGGGGCGTTGGAGGTTTGGTTACGGCGGTACAGATTTTCCGCGAGTCGATCCTTTTTGTTTAAAAAAAAAGAAAAAAAGGCGGGTGCAAGCCGGTGCAAGACTCGACGCCCAAGACTGGCAGCATGTTTTCTGGGTAGTTGGTAGCTTTCCTCTTGGGCCCGCTCGTGGCGTGGATATCCTCTGCTTATTGAGAGGGCGGTGTCGGATCCTATGTCACCAAGGACTATCTGTGGAGATTTCAAACCGTTTGAATATATTATCGGAATCCTGAACGATCCTGTCAGCTTGTGCGTCTGAGATAAGCATAAAATTCTGCGACAAGAATGACGACGACATTGAATTCTTACTTCCTGCGCATGACACAGGGAGATTTGGAGGCGCGTTGGGTGGGTTTGCGGGAGGTGTGGCTGCGGGGCTGCGGGGCTGCGGGGCAGGGGTGACACCCGATTACTGATTACGTGGAACGGGGTTTCTGCGGCAGATGAGGTGATGCCTTAAAAGGTGTCGATATTCGCACGCTGCAGTGTCTTATTCTGGAGGGTGTTGCTCATGTCACTTGTTCGTGAGCTTTTTAGCATGTCTCGACTAGGTAGGTTTGAAAACACATGGTATGCACCGCCCTGATTGAACTTAACCGCATCGTAGCGGAGACAGTATGGGCGCGTGGGTTACAGGAACCCAGCAATGACACTGACCGCCTTCATCAGGGACAACAGAGTGGCGCATAACAGAGGCTCGTATGGTGAGATCTCGTACCTATGCCTTGTCTTGACTGACTTCTGAAAGATGGGACATAGAGTATACTCGGCTTTAGAAGCAATTCTAGCTGCTGATAGCCAGGCCTAATATTCAGTCTGCTCAGTTGCCTGGTAGATATGAGATTCGGAGCCGCGAAGGCTTAGTCGGCAAAGATGGGGCTTGGGAGGAAGACGCATGGGCTGAGGATGGAGGAAGGATCAAAGGTGATCTCGGGAGGGGGAAATTTGATTCTAGCATCCGTGTGAACAGTGCCCCAAACCGGGGACGGACGAAGAGCACATCGGGGGCGCAAAACTTACGTATATCTTTTATGCCTCGAAATTGCTTTGTGAACTCTATTTAAATCTGATGCGGGCCGCTATTCAGGTCCCGAAGTAGGATCGCGACGATAACCTGGAGGGCATCTGACTCCTGGAGGAATTAGACGACCGGATCTTGGGCCGCAATGGTCTGCGCTTGCGCTGCAGCAAGTTGCTGCAGAGCTAGCACAGCCCGGTCGCGGAGAGGTACGAGAGAGGAACATCCAATGGCCCAATAGGCAGTCACGATGTAATCACAATAGGACTATGGTGTTGAGTCGCGGGCGCAGGAAACAAGACTTGATTGACTATTTAGCTACTACCTAGCTAGTTCTTGAGGCTCTCCAATACTTAATTTGATAGTGATTATGCTGGCCTGAGGCTAGCGTTCTGAAGTAGAACTCCTGTGCCTCCATACTGAGGCCAGTGCTCGGAATCCGAGCATTCTTGAACTCGGAGTCTGGTGGCAAACCCATTGTTGTGATGTGCCTCGCCGCCGCCGCGGCGTTGCCGCCAACGCGGCATTGGAACCGGCGTCGCGGGAATGGGAGCTGAGACCGCCGCGAGTCTCATGGCTCAGATTACGGATCTTCGCGGCCTCCTAGGCAATGCTGGCATTGCTAGGGGGATGCCTATAAGTAGAGGCGATGCCTCGTAGTTAGGGTAGTCAGTCAAGTTCAATAAGAAGTCTATTGTCGATAGGTCCAGAGCCTTAATTTTGTTTACATTTTGACTACGCTGTGACCGTTGTCTACACTGCTTTTGGCAACCCGGCCGATCCGATCGAATCGCTGCGCCAACAGTTACAATGGCCTAGAAACCAGCCAAAACCCCAGCATCGCGGGAAGTTCAACTCGAGTTAAACTCTCTCGTCTACAACAGCAAACCAGAAGTGCTTAAACAATTTGGGCATAGGGCGTGGATACGTAGATGTGTGGATGCGTAGTATGTCCTGGATGAAGAGAGCGGGAGTTGGGGAGGGGGGTTGGGCTGGGAGGTTTGGAATCGAATCCTTCTCTGTGACGCACCTTGGGAAGCCTTTTTTCCCGTGGGCGGCGAGAAAGCTTAGGAGACGTGATTGTTGGCGCCGAGAACTGAGGGCGGAGGCTTGGCCAGAAACGCTTCCGTACAAACTTCCGTGGTGTCACGGTTGAGGTTCACGTGACGCACAATCATTCCTATTTAGATAGTTTCTTCTTCGTAGCTTCATAACACACACTCAATACAATCATCTATTCTACTCCGAAGTTTAGTCCTTCTTCCGCGTGCACTTACCGTGACCTCCGACCCGCAACACGTGGCCACCCGCACACTCAAGGAGCTGCATAAGCTAACTGACCCGGGCCGGTCTAGAGAGTGTGGCCACCCCAAGCTAGAAGCTACTTGCCATACCGTTACATATATACCACCAGACAGGCAGTCAGGACAGGATGAGTTCGTATCCTGAGCCGCAAGTGGTTTACCCCACATCGCCACACACACACACGTTTATAATCCTGCACGGAAGAGGCAGCAATGGGGAGTTATTCAGCAGCCAGTTTCTGGGAGCCGGCACAGCGTCCAGCCTCAACCTGCGGCAGGTATTCCCGGGGATGAAGTTCATCTGTCCGACAGCCAAGAAGCGGGCAGCTGTGGTGCTCAACCACACGTTGGTCAACCAGTGGTTTGACATTTATACCATCGGGGATCCGTCGAAAGGGGAGGAGATTCAGGTGGAAGGCCTTCGGGAGACTACCAAGTTCCTCCACGACCTCATCGCGAGGGAAATGGAACTGGTTCCGCCTGGAAATATCATTCTTGGGGGGTTGAGTCAGGGTTGCGCGACTGCTCTTCATGCGCTGATGACTCTGGATTTGACGCTAGGGGCCTTTGTAGGGATGAGTGGGTGGTTCCCCTTTGTGAAGCACTTGGAGGATATCATCGGGTCGCCGGGCGAAGGACCGCCTGGCGGTGGCGATGAGAGAAAGCAAATAAGCACCGCAAATCAGGCTGTCAATTTCCTCCGCCAAAACCTGGCCATGGAGCCCCTGCCTTATGACACAGACACTATACCGCGCTCGCTGCAAACGCCATTACTCATAGGACACGGCGAGATCGACGGCACAGTGTTCTTTGGGCTGGGGAAGCAAATCCACGAGACAGCAGTGGCGTTGGGTGTGGATTCAACGTTTAAGGAGTACAAGGGTTTGGGCCATTGGTTTAGGGTACCCGAGGAGATTGATGATATTGCGGATTTTCTGAGCAGGAAGGTGGGGATAGCCCGGGTCGGGTATTAGTTAATGTTAGAAATCACATGTAGACTCTAAGTCGAGGCGAACTCAGATTCCTTTCATGGCGGCAAATAGGGGCCACCGGAATTGTGCTGCTCCTATTTACCGCTCTAAAACCATTAACGTGAAAAACTTTTTCCTTTACATGTAGGCGACCTCGTCGCTCCGTCCTAACTCTCTACATTCAATTGAAATACTCTCTACTATCCATTTCAACGGTTGGCTTTGCACTCCCGACCAGCACCACGGCGTAAACACCCTGTTGAGAATAATACGTAGGCAGTAGATAGAATGAATTGTAGATTAGTTCTAGACGACAAGGTGGGCACACAAGACAAAGATATTCGCCCGCCAAGGTCCCGTATAGCATAATAGGGGACTCTCAGTTTGGGTAGCTCTGATTCCTTGAAACGGGTTACGGTCGGGACCACCACACCAAAACATACATGAAACTTCAACACACCCATCTGCCCAGCACGCCGCTGATCACTCGACGTGGGTAGTACGAGGGGTGTTTGGTACGGGTCGAAATTATGGGGTAATTTTCAGCAGCAGCCTACAGCCATGCATTCGATTTTGTGGCTGCTATCCGGTATTTAGCCCATCGACATGAATAGAACAATCCCCTCGAACAGAGAGGGATCACAACGAATCGTGTTGCATGCATTGGCCCGCTCTCATTATTAGTTAGGAGCTGGCGTTTCTGTAAAATAAACCCCTCAGGGCGGAGATATTTGGTTGCTGGCGTCGGAATCGGCTCGGATTTGGTGTAGGATATTATGTGCTAGACGTTTTTTGATAACTGGCTTGACGCGTTTTAGGCTGCTGCCCTGGTGGAAGATCAGCAAGCACATCCTGCTGTGCGGGTAATAAGTCGGCAATACCAGTGCATTACCGACGCCGACGCTAATCGTAACTCATCGCTGCTGTACTCATCACTGTTGTATCTACCACACTCATCATCGTCGCGAGAAAAACGGCGGCAGGAAAGAGAGAGCGCTAACATGGAGCACAGAGCTACTAGGAGCACTGTTCCAGCGATGCCGAAGCACCGCGCCAACACGCACCACGTTTTCTATAAATTGGGAAGCAAAGGAGGAAATCAGTTGCAAGTTTATTTTGTATCCACCAATCTTTGTGAATCAGTGGCCCGACCCGAGCTACACAGAGTACAATCAAGAGGTATGACTGGAATGGAAAAGTACTGGGAGATGAAGTTGCTCTCCGCGAATAAGGACTTGCTTCTCGCGGCTGAGTGTGGACACTAGGGGGATGTTGAGAGACCGCCAGGGGTGGAGGGTATCAACGTCAACTTTAGGGACTCCTGTGACCGGACGCTGCGTGTAAAGGGCATCGACGTCAACTACAAGGACAAGCAGAACCGGACGCCGCTGCATATGGCTGTCGCGTGCGGGCAAGTGGCCGTTGTAATGCTGCCGCTAGATGTAGATGGCATTGAAGTCAGGACCAAGGACGCGACTGGCCAGACGCCGCTGGGGATGGCTATCAGCTACGGTAATGAGGAAATTGCAACGCTGCTAAAAGGTCACCTCGCCAAGGAACCTTTTGGGCGGGTCAGGTTGGCTCTCGGGGTCCTGGTGGTCTTTTCTCGCACATAAGAAAAACTTGTTACTCCGTACTTATTACGATCATTGAATATATCTATTCCCAACGCTTATTCTAACGGAATTGGGCGCCCCCCCCCCAATCTAGGCAGCCCCATGGCTGCGAAAACTCTTCTACATCTCCACGTCAATTAAATAGACCTATCTACATCGTTGCCGCCGCCTAGATCCGACACAGAGCATCGGGGTCGCCGCCGAAGCGCCACCATAGCAGGTGGTGCATAGCAACAGTGCACTGCGGAGCTGCAAGTGTGTGGGGCGGTAGTTAAGAGACCGTAGGCATGGTTTATAACCACGCCCTTCACGGTCTAGAGGTTGTTGCTGAATTCCGAGCCCCATCTCCTGAACGGTCTGGTATCTTGAGCCCCGTTGAAAGACGACTTTTGTCCTCAAGTATCTCCGCCATCATTCGGCGTCTACATTCCTATCCCACGCTATACCGTCTCTGCTAATTGTAAAAAAACACAAATCCTGAACAGATTATCCCTAATCTACCGCGAGGGAGAAATGGTCCCGGAAAGGTCCTGTTGTTGATATTTTCTACTGACGCTGGTATCGAGTGGTGAGGTCGTGGCGCTTTGGGGTGGGATATCTGTTTCGCTCTGTTGTGCTGGATAGGGGTTCTTCGGATGGGGAGGCTGGTTTGGTCTTGGGCCGGGTATGTATATATTGTCTTGGTTATCGGCCGGCTTGCTCTAGTGAAGCTGGCTTGGATGGGGGGCACGATGTATTGGTGTTTCGTGGTGAGCGGCATATTGCCGTGGCCTTGGCGCGTGGAGGGTGCCAATGCTTAGCCCGCGGTCTTGGGTTCTCCTCTGCTTGGGAGTGTATGAGATCCTAGGCGTACCCTCGTTCATGTGGCTACACGGGTGGTTGTTGCAGTGGCGGCATCACCGAGGGACTGTGCCTCAGGCGGGCCGCAGCGAAGGTGGAGGCCTCCAAACCCTCCCCTTGTTGACGATAGACAGCCAGAGGCCATCCGCACAAACCTAGTCCCGAGAACCAGCATCTAATCTGGCCGCTTCTACGAAACTTACGACAGTCTAGGAGGACGGCTGGGTAGTAAGGATGGCTTGGTTGAGAGGGTTTGAGCTGAGCACGTATATGGATAGACAAAATTCATCTTCTGTTTTAATTAATCATAGTAATCTTTAGGAGTTTATAAACGCCGAGAATTGGTAACTTAGTATGTTGGACCGAAATGTAAGTTGATTATCCTTAAGAGAAAGGTATTGTGGAGGGCAAATCTGGGGCCAGGGGGCGAGGTGCTGGGTGCACGGGTCAGCTGGCGGGGGAGGTTAACCTACCTCACCGGTTCTCTCTTCCCATAGTACTACCTACCTACCAGTGCTGGACAGTGTTCTAGATGTATTTGTGTGTGTATTATTGGAGTTTATAAGGGATTTTGATAGCGTTCCCGAAACTTTTCCCAAGTGGCAAATAGGAGACAGCCAAATTGCGCTGCCCCTATTTTCCCGTCCCGGGTTCTCGGCGGGCGAAAGCCTTTGTCCCGCCGCGCCACTTAGAACTCTACAAGTTATCAAGCAATTCGATTAATCTGTTCTGTACGTCTGCTTCAACATGTACAAGGGCTGGCCTGGAGGGTTGTCTGGATGGAGGTGTTGGGGCCTCTTTGGGGGTTTGGTCTTTAGATACGGTAGTCGTATTACTGCTAGCGGTGTTGTGTGGGTGCGGTACTGTGCTGGTGGTTGTGCTACTTCGCCAGAAGCTGTTGAAATTGGTGTGCTGCTTACGTGTCGTCAAGAACTCTGGGGAAAAGAGGCGCTAGAATTCTTCTCCATGTCCATGTTACCCCACTCCATCAGATGCCAACAGAACTGTTGAGAATACGAGCCAAAGCGAATGACTGAGATCACAGAATCCTGTTGTAGATAGAAAATAGAACAGGTTGCTTGACGACTTGTAGAATTCTAAGTTACGAGGCGCAAGAAAGACTCTCGCCCGCCAAGCACCCGAGACGGGAGAATAGGGGCAGCACGGATTGGCCGGTTCCTATTTGCTTCCGCAGGAGAGATCTCGGCCCGCTACCATAGTTTACCATGTGAACATCCGACAAATACGTTCCTACAAATTACTGGTAAAAGTAAGGGCAGAATCTTAGGTATATGCAAGAGCGACTAAAAGGGGAACAAGAGACCATTAGAGGGGTTAGACCTACAGAAATATACAACGAAATAGGTGCCAGACGGTAGTTCACCTAGCTGCGATGATCGAGTTACTACCCAAAGTAGCGCGGAACTAAACTAACAGTCAGGGGAGCTGGATACCGCGGGAGCAAATTGCTAGATAACGTTTCCGAGTGTAGTTGTGATATCCAAACCCCAGCGCTAGTTTATATCAGCCACTCCAACAGCAGAGCCAACTAGCTTATTCCTACAATTCCCCGCCTATTAGCGGTTAAACCGCCTCAGTACGTAGGGCTGATATCGTAGGGGTTGATAAAACCTAAGCTGGATAGCTATCTGGGTTCTTAGTCAGATGGCTGAACTCTATCTTGGCGACTCTATTTGTGAAGTACGTAAATCTCGTGGTCTGAATATGACGCTTCGAGCAAAAAGTGCTGGCGCGGTGTGCTCTCAAATGCCGCTCTCGTGGAGGTCTGCTGTGTTGACTACGGTTGTCGAAACCTTTCGGGCCACAAGCGGTCAGCTGGGGGTGTGCAGGGCTTAGCTAGTGCTTCGTGGCTTCTTTAATTGGGAAAACAGCTAGTTCAGCCGGCGACGAATAACCCATCTACTGCTGCGCACCACTCCAGCATCGCCTGGTTTCGAGACTAGGAAGGATAAAAGGGCCTGGGGGGTAAGGGCTACGATGACCTACTAAGCCTACCAGCACTAGTGGTAGAGTTGAGAATATCCCCCCGCAGGCAAGGCAAGTGGAGTACTCCAGCCACGAACCAGTACAAACCAAGCCATTCCAAACCGCCGCATTATAAAAAAGCAAGGACAACCCGCTATCTACCATGCCACGCAAAGACCGTATTCAAAGGGGGCCGCCTAGCTAGACCAACTTAGGTAGGTACTGTATTAGCCATTCCCCAGTTCTAGGATGGGGGGGGGGAACTTGCGCTGCCAAGCTGGTAAAGTTACTTTTTGCTAATGGACGGACAGCCGATCACCCCCCCAAATTCCAAATATACTTTAACGTGCACACGATCCCAATCCTGTTTCAAGTTGCGAAGGCGTTTGGTTGGGATGAAACGGCTCGCTCGTGGGCGGGGGACGTAGTACTCGTTCAGCTGTCGAAAAGGTACTCGTTTTTTCTTTCCCAGTTTTCGACCCCCAGACCCCCACCCCCTTCCCCCTGGCCCACCAAGTTGGTTCCTGGGCGGTCGGGGCTAGAACTGTTCTGGAATCTAGAACTAAGACCCTGAAGCTTTTTTTTTTTTTTGTTTTTCGTTGCTCGCGCTGGGGTTTGGATCCTGCGGAAACTGCGACTCCGCTGGGTGTACGGCCACACACACCGCGCCCCTCCTCCCCTCACCCGCAGCCGGTCGGGGTGAGACTGTGGCGGTGGGCGATGCAAGCAATATCTGGTCGGCGAGTCTCTGGATCTACAGAGCGGCACGGGGAACCAGGTTATCCGGTGTGTGTGATTTGTCGGGTCGCGACGGACGTATGTAACTAGCTAGACCCATCATCCTATTGATGAACCTGCTTGGGATGTTGGGTGGATGTCAGACATTTCCAGTCTGGGGGAGTTTTTTCTGGCAATATAGCAACTCGGGTTATTCCTTCTGTTACTGTAGTACAAGCAGTAGTAATAGTAGTAGTGGTAGTAGTAGCAGCAGCAGTAGAATAAGCAAAAAAAAAAAAAAGCCAGGGCTGTTTTGTTATTTCGGGTAAGATAGACTATTTAGAAGAGAAATAGAGAACAAAGTTCAGACAAATTGTCAGCTTCGCCAGGGACTGGCGCGTCGCGGGCGCGTCAGACCCAAGGTTGAACCTGACGCAAACGTCTGACATAAGCCGTCGAATTCCGGGGCACTTTAATTCTAAATCAGGGGAGATGATGCGGGAAAAGTAAAATAAATGGATGGGACTGCCTTGGGGAAGGGGTGGAAGGGGCCCCCTGGTGCTGGCGCTGGTGCTGTGCTAGGGAGATGCGGCTTTGTGTAGAGTAGTAGTAGGGTAGGGAAGAGTCAGTCTATCGATAGGTTGATGGGTTGTTACTATGTAAGTGCCCTGTTCGTAGTACGTTGGTGCGTGGTTCACTGGCAGTTACAGATGCGCCCGGGGAGATTTTGGCTCTTTTGGCGTTCTGAGCCAAGAGCCGAGCGAGGCACACAAAGAGGTACCGAGCAAGTACCGAGTACATGTACTTTGGGTGTAGACTCGAGTCTCTGCCAGGTGTGCAGAGACCTACCCCGACTCCCCAAGTACATGTACATGACGAACATAACATACGCGACCTACACAACATACATGCGCTAATTCAATATACAATATACCATGGTACAAGGCCTTGTACCCCATACCTGCTCAGCATTTTATTTGCCGGGGGACATGGGGAGATGGGTGGCAGATGGCGGGTTATTGTTGCGCAACATGGGATTTTACGTACAGCTGCACAGGACGTCCCCGTTGCAAACACGGCATTGGCTGTTGGACTGGCTGTGCATCTTGCGCTGCGCGGAAATAGATAGATTGATGGCTTTAGATAGTATCTCAAAGACTAGAAGACTAAAGGGCTGGGAGACGGGAGTCAGGCGTGCTGGGTAGGTGAAGCGTCAGCTGGCTGGTCGGGATACCGTGTACTAGTACAGAGTACTTACATGCTTGTCACACAGCGGGTCTGCCGCTCGCAACTCTGCACTGCCAGTCTCTCTCTCAGCCTCTCCATCAATCTCGCAATCTCGCAATCTCACAATCTCTCCATCAGTCTCCCAGTCGCTCAGTCTCTTTGCCCTTCGCACCGGCCCCCGCACCGGCCAGAACAGGCCTCTGCATCAGACCGTGCGTCTTACTAAGCCTTAGTAACGCCATAATCCGCCCAATCGCCCAATGAACCCAACCACCTCCAATCAAATCAACCCCCAAGAGCCAACCCCCCAATCAACCGCTCCCCAGCGAACCCGCTGCGATCGCGATCGACGGTCTGGGCAACGCGTGATCTGGACTGCACAGCGGGATGGGAGACGGCGACGTCTGCGTGCGGGGCACAGTGTGACAGGCACTTCGTATTGCGAGTACAATATTGTACGCTTGTACGGGTGCAGTTGTCGAGTGTCTAGCTGCCTCCCGCCCCCACTTATTGCTCTTTGTTCTAGAAATAACGTTCCTCGCTGCGGGGCTTTTCTTCTTCTCGCGCTTCCCCAGTAGGGAATCTGCGCACCACCCCAGTCGACCGAGCGGAACCTTGGTTGATCTTACGTGTTTTGGGAATCGACTAGCCCCAAAAGTTGCCCGTTGCGGTGCTTTCCTGGGTTCTAGACAAGGGCTGCCGCCGCCCGCCGCCGGACATCTCGTTGCTCCTGCTTCCTGTCAATGGGATTGGGCCGGCGATGCTGGAGGCTGGGCTGGGACCGACGGGACGGCTTCATGCATATCCCGGCGACCAGCGAGCCAGCCCGGCGTATCATAGAATGATCCTCTCCCAAGCTGGGGTTGCTGCACATCGCCTTGCGCAAACCACCACACCGTCCTGCAAGTGCTTTCGTGCTGGGTTAGCCGGCAGAACTCGAGTTGCTCTTGCTGAGACACAGTGCATGAAAGTCTGTCGCCCGCATCGCGCCCTGTGGTACCACAAACGCACCCCATTTTGCCTCTCCTATAGGAGGCCCGCCTCCCATATAGGCTGGCCGTGTTGCCAACTACCATTTTTTCCCTCGCTTCCGCCGTTCTCTCCACCCACTGAGGCCATACGGGCTTTCCTCTATTGGCAATCTCCCCCCTCTCCCTCGCCCTCGAGTTGTTCAATCCAGCAGAGAGCAAAATCTCAGGATGCACTCCTTCTCTCTTCTGCTCGTGGCCGGGCTGCTGACTCTGTCGGCGGGAGCGCCGGCCGAGCGACCTTCGCCAGGACTGGATCCGGTGAAGAACATGTGTTTGCGGATATACCAACAATGTCAGTAGCAGCTGGCTTTGGGTTCCCCTAACTTGACAGCCCTTTGGTCTCGTCCCGCCACTGACGTGATGACGCAGCCATCATTAAGAATAACACGCTCTACATCGACGGCGGCCTGCAGACCTTTGTGGCGAACAACACGGGCTCTGTTATTAACGGAAGCAGGATATCGACGGGCTACAGTTGGTCCCCCTGCGAGATTGCACTCTTGAGTAGTCAGTCTAGTCGCTGATATTTGCAGACAATTATCTCATTGCAGTTGATATGAGCAAGTCGTGGGATTGGAAGACCAATATCTCCGAGACAATCCTCCAAAAGTCAGAGAACCCTCAGACCGGAACCCCCCCGCCGATTGTTATCGACGGCGCTCTCTATTCAGGCGGCCCCGACGACGATAACATATACCTGTATGGGGGGACAACTTCGTATTGGAATACTTCTTTCCCTGATTACCAGACGCCTACGTCCTCCCAATATGCGCTCTGGTCCTTCAATACAGTGACCAAGACGTGGGGGCAATACGACATTTTGAGTAGTAGCCCACAGAGGCCATCGGGCGGTTACTGGACCGACGCACCAAACTTGGGCCTTGCGTTCTACCTGGGCGGCGTGTTTGATCATGGGAGCTCGCTCCAGACGCTATCGCTCTCAAACAAAACTAGGGTTGGGATTCTCGGTATGATTGTAATCAATATGAAGGACGGAACGGCGAAGAATGTATCGACGACAGGTCTCACGGGGAACAACCCAAGATCTAGGGGAAACCTACAATACGTTGAACGCTTTGGCGATAAAGGGATACTAGTTTCCTTTGGCGGCAGCTTCAGGTCGCTGTCAGACAGGGATGGCGGGGTTGTTGGGACACTTGTAGGTCTCCTCAGCGACTAACAACGCGGATACTAGGCTGATGGGTTTGGTAGATCCCTATGGACACTATCGAAGTCTTTGACGTCGCCACTCTGGATGGTGACTCGGATGGAAAATGGTACAAGCAAAAGACGAGTGGAGAGATTCCGCAACCCCGAATAGACGCATGCGTGGTCGCCACTACTGCGCCTGACAATTCCAGTACCAACATGTCAGTTATTTACTCCTAAGCTCGTCAAAGCGGCAAGGGACCTGGGTTAACTGACCTCTCTTTGTCTGTAGCTATCTGTACGGAGGGCGGAATGACACTGTCATTTTCGACCAGATTTATGTCCTCTCTCTACCGTCATTCAAATGGGTAAAGGCAAGTTACCTACCTTCGCCGCGTACGCGTTAGAGTACGGTCCCTAGTTAGGTACTAATAATGTATCCTAGATTTTTGAGGGGACAAGTCCGCGATTTGGGATGACTTGCCACCTTATGGGCGATCGGCAGCTTATTACCGTCGGAGGCTATTCGAGCATGAACCTGACTAGCGGGTGTGACTGGGAAGATAAGGGTGTCGGGGTCTATGACTTGTCGACCCTGTTGTGGGGAAGTAGGTTTGACGCAGATGCTGGAGACTACACGGTGCCAACCCCAGTAGTCAGCGCGATCGGTGGCAGGTAAGAAAGATAGTTTGATAATTCTTGTCCTAATCTATCATGGTGGGTTTATGTTGATCGTATGCGTTGGTAAAATCAATAGCATAAACGGCTCGGCAACTATGACATCACCGTTGGCGGGATACACTAACCCAGCTTTCGGCCACCTTTTCAACAAGGCCATCGACCCGAACCCACCAACTCCCTCTTCTGAAACATCTAAGCCGGCCGCTGGCCCAAACAAAGGTGCGATCGCGGGAGGCGTGGTTGGCGGCATTGCAGGGCTCTCAATAATTGCTGGAGTAATACTGTTCATTGTGCGCCGCCGCCGCCCACGACCCGTCGAACCCGAAGGCCCCGCAGAACTATCGGGATCAGGATACCCACCAATACAGGAAAAGGACGGGTCAGCTCCACACGCGGAACTAGTCGCTCAAACTGGACACTACGCAGAACTGGACGCAGAGCGTGCAGTGGAAATTATGGGCACTACACATGACCCCAAGGATGTTGATGTGAAGGATATAAAGGACATAAACGACGTAAAAGAGAACCCCGAAGAAACGATAGTGAAGGAAGATCATAAAGACGTACCTATGGTATAGTTTGGAAATCATGGAGAGGGGATTTGTATATAGGGCTCTCCATCTGAAAGCTTGCTCGAAGCTTGAGTGAGGGATTTTCCGTGATGTGCGCAGACGATTATCTCAAAGAGAAATGATAAACCTTGTGTACAATTATCCTAATAGTTTTACAAAACACTTTACCAGATTACGCTGGGGTGGGGTAGCTCTGCGGCCAGCTTGCTTTCAGGGAGAGAGAGAGAGAGAGAGAGAGAGAAAGAGGATGGCAGGCCACGAGTGAATAAGGGTTGGGATCACCCACCTGCTCGGTTTATGGCTTGCTGTGTGGCATATACCTATCTATTTTCCACCTCTCGGAAAGAGGGGGTGTCGTTTTTGGGCGCTTGGAGGTTAGCTATGAGGACGCTTAGGGTTAGGGTTAGGTGGAGACGTTGTAGCGGGTTGTTTGGTGGGTGTCTAGTGTCTATCTATCCCAGCGATAGAGTTCGATGTGACCAAGGTGGCGACGTGACCAACGCTTCGCGATTACTATTACATCAGCACTGCGCGAGCGTGATACATTCTGAGATTCCAAGAAACCTACACGTCTTATATAACTAACTCCAGTAACTCGATACGACTATTCATAGCCCTGTCGCAGTAGATGCGTTCATTCAACTACGATGTTGGGGCATCCTCAGAGCCCAACTCCTCCTTCAGCACATCATACTCAGCGTGCCGAAAAAACCGCTCTGCAAACAAAAGCAGCACGAGCCAGATGAACCACTCCCGGATCTTGAACACCAGCCATGAGATATCCTTGACGTCTTCCCAGCGTTTGATGGCTTGCCTGTGGGCTTGTGTTACATGAGGGCGGCGGAGGGAGTCATAGCGAGTAAATAGGTTCGCCACGTCCGCCGTTGTTGCGGGTCGGTGCTTGGCTAGGAGCCCGGAGAGGAGGATTACGTCGTCTAGACAGATTCCTACGGATTGGCCTTGTGGTGGCATCTGTGCGGGGAGGGGTCAGTGGTTAGTTGGGGTGTTTAAATCAAAGCAAAAAATAGTAATAATGGTTACCCACCGCGTGCGCCGCATCCCCTACACATATTACCCTTCCCCTCCACCACGTCCCCCCCATCCCCAGCGAGAACACTGGAAATAGAAACCACTCCTTCACCCCCTCTACGATCTCTCCCACGGTCTGTATCCTACTCCCAGCAAACCGTCTAGCAACTTCCCCCTTAACCCCCTCTTCGTCCTCTCCCTTGACCTTCCACCCATCAACCTCCCTCGCAACCTTCTCGAGGTCCGGCCACCCCATCACGGCAGCAACGTATATCTCTTCCTTACCCACATCACAAAAACTCGTCAACAAACTCCCAGACAGGGAGACGTTCATTGCTGCTCCTCCCTTGGTCCCGAAATGTGCCTTCCCGCTGCTTAGTTGACCCAAGGTAACATACCCATATGCCGCAACTACCTTTGTATATTCTGCACGTCTGCCGGGGTCCACCCAGGCCCTCCGCACCATGGAATGGATCCCATCAGCGCCAACAACTATCCCGCCACGGGTCTCAGAGCCGTCGGCGAAACGGACGACTACATCATCACCATCTCCATCCTCGCTAATACCTGACACACGCTTATCGTAGTGCACCTCTACGCCAGCTTTCTCGGCCGCCTCGAGCAACACCCGGTGGATATCCTCCCTCCTCACCCGCAATCCACCAGTCTCCGTGCCGGCGCCGAATGGGAATTCCCCGAGTTTGGTACCAGAAGGTGAGGACCAAACCTCCATAGTCTCGATCCTCGCTCCCATCGGCCTCAACTTGTCTAACACTCCCAGGTAGTCGAGGCAACGGAGACAGGCGGGAGGCAGGTGGATCGCGCCACCCAGGGTGGAGGGGAGGCAATGAGCTTCGTAAACTGTGCTTTTGATCCCTTGCACAGACAGCGCAAGAGCAAGGGCGGGTCCGGCGATCCCGCCGCCGATGATGAGAATGTTGTCCATTTTTATGAAGGTTGTTATCTAAGGCCAGAGGTAATATCCTGGGGCCAGGTAAACCAACAAAGGTTTGGTCAGTGGTACTCTACAGGGTATTTATATCTAGGGTAGAGAAGACTAGTTTCACCCGTAAGGGCGTAGGTAGCTTCGATGCGTCGTATGTCCAAGAACGGGATGGCGATGGACCATACAGCGTCGACGCAGTAGATAATACGAAAAAATTGCCATGGTTCGATGTATCCCATTGGTTTAACATCTTCCTTACTAAGGCATTTGGGGTTTACGAGTACGAGGTATTCCTTTTGCTGGTAGGTTAGGTTACACCCAGAGGTTACGATTATTAGAGGTAAATACGAGGTGTGTCGCAACGCGGTTCAATGAGGGATTTCGCTCCATGAATCAGCTCCCCATCTCAAGGTCTGAACTTCCCTTTCCGACATGGTCGCGTCGGATGCCTGGCGGCAGCCAGCGGGAAACCCGCGAGAACAGCTGGAGGGGAGCTGGTAGAAGAGTAGCATTTACGTACGATGAGCTTTCTATCTTTCTCGAGATGAAAGTTACCTATTGGTAGTCCGTGACATTTTCATGCCAGATAACCAAATACCTGGCAACGGATCAAAAATTCACGTTATACAAGTCACGCAGAGACCGTCGGAACATGAGAGAGGAACAACTGGAGAGTCAAGACCACGTGACTCCGGCGTTGCCAGACCCTTTCTCTGTACCTACTACATGTACTTGGGGTGTAGACTTTAGTCTCTGCCCACCGGGAGAATAAGCTTCTAACTTGCTGTATGAAGTAAATCGCGCGAGTCAAAATGGATCGCGCGGAAAATGTCATACCAATCGAGGGTGGTAAAGGTAGTGGGTGTTTTCCTTCACCTACTCCAACTATCTGCCTTCCCGTCTCCCGTCTCTTATTTATATTCTTAAGGAAGATATGTGCGACTTGAGGGCGATGGTTTGTCAGAGTAGTCACTACGTAATAATAACTCAGCAGGCACTCAACCCGCCAAATGCTCATTCGTGTTGTAGTTGACGTACAGAATAGATTGCTGGATGATTTCCATGTAACAAATAGACTTCACGCTAGAAAAGATTTCCACCGCCAAGAACCCGTGATGTGGGAATAGGGGTAATACAATTTCGCTGTCTCCTATTTGCTGCCTTGGAAAAGTCCCGGGCCACAACAGAATTATCACATAAACACACAACAATACCCCAATCTCAAATACACCCTAAATCTGAAGACGGAATCAAGTAGCAAGACTTGAGGGTTCTGCTAATAACAGATCTGCAAGCGGAGCTGGTAGTAGAGGAGGAGGCAAGAGCAATTTGCTATCGATAACACCGGGGACCAGGATGGAATGGAGGGGATAATTGTGAGACGGTGTTATGTTCAGTTAGTATCCCTGCAGGGTAGCCCTTACTCCATGTATATAAAGCCTCCTGTTCTCGCAGATTCAATTTCCACACGAGTTCATCCATCCATCCCTCAGTCCAACAATGATTTTGATTGACAATGAGAATGGCATGGAGCAGGCAAATAGCGCAACCGGTAGCCGCCGCGAAGGCAATGCTGAGGGATGTAAGGACGTGGAAGAGATGGCGCAACTATTTCAATTACTCGCACAGGACGGCGGGCTTGTGGCAGAGAGACTGCCTGAAATTTTCGAATTCCCACGAATCGCAAGGCGTAGATGTAGAGAAAGGCGAAGGGCAACATAAGACTCAGGCATTTTGCGGAGGATGGAGATGTGCATTTCGAGTCATACGTACAGTTGAGGAACGGGATAATTGGATTTGGATGAGAGGATCGCCGGTCTAGCTTGGATGGGTTTGCGCTGGAGTGCCTACACCGAGAAGCAACGTTTAAGAAAGATAATGCAGCTGTCCGGGCTTTGAGCCGGAGCTGGATACTCTCAATTGCCCCTCCACACTGGTTATCTAGTTAGATATATTAGTAGATAGCTACAAATACACAAAATGTGTTGGGCTTATGTTGCCGCCTGTAGGAGACTGTAATCTGGTATGTGTTCTTGCTAAAACGAGCCATGGAGACGTTAGACCAATGAATATTCTTGTTCATGGCAACAGTTTCGGGACTCCACTCGACTGGACGGAAGAGAGTCGCAGTACTGTCGCCGGTATGTCAACAAATCAAAGGGCTCTGGCATATCAAATATACTCACTAGAGGTGTTCAGAAGTTACATCGCAGAAGTGTTTGATAGTTGTCTTACACTGGATGGCTCGACTAATAGATACTAACAATTCGCGTTACCCGCTCCCTAGCCACGTAATTCCCTGTGCGACATATATAGGCTCGAACTGAATACATCTAGGAATGACGATGGTCTTGCGAGGTGAGTCGATGGAAGACACGGAGGAGTAGCTACTTCTGTCCCTGGTGGGTGCCAAGTCCGCACCGGTCGGAAATCAATCAGATTGCTGTGAGTTGAGGAGATACGCAACGCACCGAACCCCGACGATGAACCGTTGGGGAGGGGTTGCGATGGCCCGTCGGCAGCGTGCATTCATCTTATCAACGACTGGTTTCCAACGATGACGTCAGATACGGGCATGAAGGAGGAGCGTTTCGTGTAGCTACTCGAGTACAGCCTCCGAACCGCTGCCTTGATCTCGGGAGCCGCTTGGGGGCTCCATCAGGGTCGTGTAACCCCGGTGCGATGTTACTGGTTATCCCAGAGCGGATTGCCTGCAAAAGGAATATTGGACTGGGGCCTGGCCAGGCTTCGCGGCCGCGTTCAGCGATTGCATGCTTGGTGGCGCATGGACAACCCCGAGTCCCACTGATTTCCCGCGCTTCATTCGCCAGATCCCACCTCTCCCCGCTCGCCCTCCTGCCTCGCAGCTCAAGCTCAAGCCGTTGGCGGGTATATATTCCGGCCAAACCGCCAAACGGGATTCTTCGCGGAAGAGTAGCCCAGCAGTCGTCCACTATCTTGAAACCTTGGTCTATGCATTCCTGGTGATGAGCAACGATTCGGGCGGAGCGCGACGGAGCGCTCGCTTCGTGCTGTCGCGGCGTGAACTCGCTGCGACCAGTGCTGAGTATGCGTTCCTTGCATAGCTACCGCCGGATGTGTGGGTTTAACTGCTAGCTAGTATAATCGCTGTTCCCGCCGTTGGGGCCGACGCCGTGTCAACCTGGAAGGCAACGGGGCGAGCATGGCTGGAAGAAGAACTCTATAACGCACTCCCCATGGCCCGCGTGCTGTTTTACGATCATGGAGATGTAGCAGAGACCGACGGTTTAGTTGGCCTCGCCGATCGCCTCATTAACTGTATCGGGAGCGGCCAGGTACTCAACTTAGTCCCGCTGCCCCACTGTACTTTAGATACCTATGCTTTGCACTAACTTCGGATAGGGTGGAAATCGGCCGCTTGCCTTCATTTGCCATAGCACAGGAGGGCTAGTTGCAAAACAGGCTTTGATTCGCGCTGGGGAGAGCAAGGTGGAGGAGTACAACGATATACTGACCTATTGCTTTGGTATCACGTTTTTCGGTACTTATGATCCTACAGACTTTCTACGAGTTGTTTTGTAGCTACGCTGAGGATTGGCTTAGCTGTGCCACACTTTGGCTCCGATGTTCTCGCGAGGCCGGATCTGGCGAGCCTCATACAAGCTCGCCAGTCTGGAGCAAACTATAAGTTATCGATCACCAAGTCAATGCGTGTGCAGCTTGTTGAGGGTAGCAACTACCTAGAACTCCTAGCTGACAAATTCTCTGGCATATCGCGGAAAATCCGGATTTGGTCGTTCTACGAGACTCGGGGGGGTGATCTGGGTAGAACCGGTGAAGAAGAGGATGACGACGACGACACGGTAGTATCCCTAACGTCGGCTGCTTTTGGTCTGGGTATACATGCTAAACCCCTGCCATCCGACCACTTCGGAATAGCTGCTTTTGGGAGAAGGCAACACCACGACGATATTGCAGAGAATAGCCGCATGGACCAGTCGCTAGTAAAATACCTCGAGGAACTGAAGAGAGCCATGGCTAAAGCTCTCTGGCCCTCTACTAACGTGCTTCGAAATATCCTAGCAGAAAACCAACTTTTCTCCAGGGCAGGTGGAAACCCGAAGTCTCCTTTGGAGATGGAGTCAACGAAACGATCGCTCGAAAAGCTCTTGGAACGCGACTTTGGCGACTTTGGTGGACAGCGTTCCGAGTCTGTTCCCGATCAAGCCCCCTCCCCGACACAGCAACTTCGCAAAGATTCGATACCTTCACTAGGGGCACCAAAGAAGACCGCAATAAGAAGCTCCCCTAGGAGGCCAAGTACCTTAGCTCGCGAGCGGTCAGACCGTGGCACTGTAGTTTCGTTCGAGGGGGGCCCACAGGGGATTCACAAGGCGAAAGATAACCAAAAGGTTACTGTCCAGTGGATCTCTCCAGCAAATTGGAGTGATAAAGGTGAACGCACCGGAACGGGGGGTGCCCACCCATACTCGTTTAGATGGATTCACATACCATGCACCAACGTAAACTGGGTAGAGGTATATGGACCAGTCTCCCTAGGCCACGCCACTTGCTAATCTCATCTAGACGCTTCTCAGAGGCATCGCCGCGGATAGCCGGTGCCCCGATCTATGCGATAGATTATTGCATGAAGATCTCTGGGAGAAGAAGGAAAACCGAGCCAGCCACCAATCTCCACATGCGCGTTACATGCACTCGACATGCGAGTTTATCCGTAAGTGGCTCCCGCGACCCCATTGGGAGGCAATAATAAGTGACTTGCTCCTTTTTGTTCAGCGAAGAGGCCCCGGAAAAATAGCGGTGATCGTATTCGTACCCCTGCTTCGGACAGAGTCCAGTTAGCCCTCTATCTACGTACGTCTCTAGAATTAAGTTCCCTGCTGGGCCCATCGCGTCGGTCAGTCGCTAACCAATTCCACCGCGAGCATAGCTTTCTTGGGATGGGAGTCATTTGGACGTCTGGAAGCCAGGGCGGAAGTAATGAAGGAGCGGCTCAGACTTTCAGAAAAAGCGCGTCTGGAGCACGAATTGGCGAATTCAAAGTCTCTCACGCCAGATGAGGTTGGCCACGGGCGAATTGCTTACCCCAAGCAGCATGCCATACCACAAGACGACCTTGCACTTGAGGTGCTGAACACGTCCCCCCGCCGCGGGCTGCTGGCACGACTGGCAAACTCGGTCGAGCTCCAGCTGATATGGGAATATCTTATGCCTGGAACTGATCTCCACTGCCGCCGGTCACTTGACCAGTTCATGTACTCAACGCTGCCCGATACCTCGGACCGAGATAAGGACCAGGTATACCATAAACGCACAAGGCGTGAGGATGGCACCGGGCGGGCACCGGTTACGTCTTACGACAGTTTGATTGCGGATGAGCTTTCCATCCAGGGTATTGAGGGGTATGACCATGGAGAAACTGGGAGCGTATTAGTAGTGGATCAGTTATGGCTGTGGGTTTTGGACGAAGGTCGGTCCTGTTCCTTACAATGACACCATTTTTCTACGTCAACTCCAGATGTTGGTGGAATATAGCCGGTTTTAGTCTCCTGCATTGGGAGATAGCGGGGTCTGCATTCTATCTCTAAATATCCCATAAAGGCATAAGTATCCCACGAAAAGCTAGGAGTTTAAGAGGAGAGAAGTTGAAGATATTGGAATTCTCTTGACACCAAATATCTTACCATGGGAATCCCCGTTCGCCACTTTCCCTCCACTACCTTCGCTGACTTTAGGGCAGGTACGGTTGTGACAAATTTCCAAAAGAAGGAGATTGATGAGGGTAGGGATCCTCGCCAAGAAGGGGATCTCTTCACACTCATACGCGATCACCTCAGTAGCGAAACCAACACCCTTTGCAGTGATGCTTGGGACGTTGCCGCATTAATCATTAAACACGCCGTCACCGCCCTCCTCGATAGGGTTGAACTTACTGGACCCCAAGTCTTTCGAACCTTTGGGGGGTACATCCAAGAGCTTGTGCGTCGCAGCATATCTCGGTTCGCGAGAAAATTCTCTAAACTAATTATTCCTTAGACCGACAAGCAAGCAAGAAGCCAAACTAGCCTTCTCGATCGAGATTCAAAAGCAGCCGAAACCAGAGGCATCGAGCAAATTTTCGAAGATCTGAAAGCACTGCGGGAGCTACGAGACACTGACGATGAATTGAGGATGATCGAGAAAATTTTGACGAAACAGATTGAGCATCTCGAGAAAATAGAAAAACGCTTCGGAGGAGAGGATTTCCGCCAGCGTGGCCCCAAGTCCGTGACCTACATAACGGAGGCAATAGCAAGGCTTAAGAAGTTCGAGACCCAGGCGATGGAAATGCTAGAGAATACTAGGCTGGCTCAGGAAGCGGTAACTAGTCGACATCACTTCCCACTCCCTTCCTAATGGGAAGCCTGCTAATTGGGAACGATTTGCTAGTACACGGGGCTTATCGATATGAAGCAGAAGCAAGTCCACATCGAAGAGGCAATGACTGCAAATCGAGAAGCTCAAATCTCAGCGGAGCAGTCACGGGCCGTCATGGTGTTCACTGGTGAGTTTGTCCCCAGCCTCAGCCTAGGGTTAAAGCTAGTCCCTAACTCCTCTCTCCCTTAGTATTCACCATCATATTCGTAACTACCCGTTATCCCAACGACAGCTGTGATTTTAGTGGCTCATAGTCGGCAATAGTTACCTCTATCCTTCTTTGCGACCATTTTTGGCATGAACGCTCGAGAGTGGAGCGGAACATCGACGAATATCTCTTTGGGAAATATCTTTTTGATTTCTAGTAGGTCCTGTTCATGGCTCAACCAGTCAATCCAGGGTACTTTCACCCGCTGATACTTGAAACTCGCCTTACAGCCCCTATCTCCTTCGTAGTTATTGTGGCCGCGCTTTACCTCGCATTGAATAGTAAGGCAGATGGTGAAGTACTTATGGAGTGTATTATTATAGCCCTCAGCTTCATGGGTAGATGGACTGCCATCGACAAGATCATGGCTGCGGTTGGCACAGGTTGGAGGAGGATCAGGCCTGGGTGGCTGAACGACTTTCGGAAGAAGGTCAAGCGGAGGAGGGAGGAAAGGATACGCAAGAAGAAAGGGGGCAGTCCCGTGGCCACTTCTCCAGGAGCGGTTAAGGTTGGGGAGGTTTCGGCGCTAAACAGGACAATGAGCCAAAGGGAGGCTAGGAGGCGATCAACGCTGCAAAAAAGCGAAGAGCCCGCGGTGATTCAAATCCTACCCAACGACACACCGGGCGTGACTAAGGCTTGGAGGAGGGGTAGTTCCGGCCGAATTAATCAAGCTAATTAAGCAGGGCAGTTTGAAGACATAGTCCAGTTGTTACGTAATGAAGTAATTCAATCTCTTTTAGTTATCTAATCCACCGGTAAAAGCTAAAACAATAGCATACCAATTATATGATACGGGTAATCACAAACATACGCACAATAAAAATTAACCTCCCACTTGTCATACCTTAGGCGAAGTTGTTGTTCGGCCTCCCGCTACCAACTTCGGGAGAGGGGGAGGAGTACCAAATTCCCACGTTTAGAAATCCCCTCCCTTCTCTTTAAAAGTATGCAGAACCCCGCGAAAGAGTGTCGCTAAAACAACGAATCTAATATATTAAAAGTTGAAACCGGTTACAAGACTGGGACGCTGGTTATTGGTCAAAAGACAGGGATGCCCGTCGCGCACCCTACAACCTACGACCGAGAACCTCCATCACTGCCCTCACTGGAATGGCTTGACAACCCAGCCATCGCCAACCACTCATAATCCCCTTCAAAGGCTAGCATGTGTCTCGAACGCCTCACGACATCCTCACAAAATGCGTAGCCCTGCCCTTCCTGACCAGTGGGAGGGCCACAAGTTACATTCCTAGCGCTCCCACATGAACTCCGATCTCCCGCATCGCCTTTCTTGTGAACGCTAGGGGAATAGCTAGGGAGCGGGTGGTGGGTGGGAGAATAATAGGTACGTGCCTTTTTACCGTGTAGTTACAGAGGATGTTTTTGTAGTCGACCCGGCGGACAAAGTACCCGGCTGGTGCAGATAACAGCACCATCCTCACAAGTATATTTACCTCCTTTGGGGGCCTAGGTACTTACCCAGTAACTAAGGCGGGGGTAGGTAGTGATGTACTCCCCGCCCTACACGGCAATCCTACCTGCCTGCCTACCCTTAGTCTGCGACTATTCCGTCGCAAGACCGGAAAAGAAATCGAACTGATGTGCCCACGTAGGATAAAAAGTCGGCGGGGTTGGAGCCCCCATCGCCAATCGTCGCCAACACATGCATGCATGCATGTGTGAATCACCCTCAACCCACCTCCTTGAGACGCATGTGAAAGGAAGAGGTATGTCGCGGACATCTTGTGCTTTAACTGGAATCAGCTGGAATTGGTGTCCGAACCCTCTTCTGTGCGATTCGATCGCTTTAACGTGGAGCTCGAGTGGTTCGTCACGAGATAGCCCTGTTGCAGATAATCGACCATGCAACGACACTCTACGGTCATGCCCTTCGCTGGCTACTTCCCGCATAACGAATCCTTTTTACATACGTATTTCCGAATCACACGGCCGATCTTCTCAGCGGGGACTGATACACAGCCAGCTTAGATTGGATGGTCACTTCCCCCAGATGGATATGAAGTGCGTTGGTGCTCGTTGGTGATTTTGTTAGAAAGGCCAGGATTGGATGTAGAATTGATCTTGAACTGGATATCTTCTACAGAATCTACGTGTGCGGGAAACAGGGCGGGCGCCCATCGCCGCGAGTGGTCGCGGCCACAGCCAACAGATTTTGAGTGCAACGTCATCTGCCAATCGTGGTCACGCTCGTTGTATACCGGCATCCACCCCCACATGTAGGAAAAAGAGGAGGCCAACTTGCAGTGGAAGAGGGGGGAAAGTCTCAGTTTCCTTTGGCACAGAAGGGTGAACTGGTTCCGAATAAGAGCTGGTTGGGATAGCTCCCGCTATATAGCTCGGAAAGGCACATCTTCCCCACATATTTCCTGAATCTTAATACAGATTAACTTTTGCGTCCCGCGGTTCCAAGATAAACCGAGCCAGCCCTCACAAATGTCGAAATCGCAACACGCTGCCACAAACGGCACAAGCAGTTCTACCGCAAGTACCCCTGATCCAAACACGACACCTCCCGACTCCCCGGTGTCTCTCGGCTCAAGTGGTGCTCCCACACGAAACTCTACCCCACCCAGAAACAACCCAGCATTAGGTAGATACAAAAGACTCAGCGATGCCTGGGATGAGTTCAGTGCGAGTTCATCACATTACCATAATGTTGAGAAGACCATGGAGGAGCTTGAGAGGGCTCGGGAGGAACTCAAAGTAAAGGAAGCTGTCCTACAAGGAAGGGATAAGTGGATTAAAGCTCTAAAGATGGATAGAAAGGAGCAGATCGAGGCTCTGCGGGGGAGTAGAAAAGGATTGGTTAATGAATTTCAAACCCGCTATAGTGAATGGACTACGACAAGCACCAAATTAAACAAGGATATAAGAATGCTAACAGAGATGCTGGAATCCAAGGTACGGGAGGAAGAGAAGCTGTCGGAAAAAGTACGGGAATTGTCAGATACCGAGGTGTGGCAGAGGAAAGAAATTGAGGAATTGAAGGCCCAGCTGGAAATTGAGACCGCGGAAGTGCATACGTTGAAGGCGCAGTGCAGACTCCAAACTTCAACAGTCGAATTTGCAAACGCACGGGCTGAGACGCTGGAGGATCAACTGCGGAGAGTGGAGAATTTTGCTAACTCACTAGAGTTAGAAGAGTTCAACAGTGTGCAATTGTCAGTGCCTACCGGCCCAACTTCCCCAATGCTGACTGTACACCGCTTCCCCCTGCACAAGATTCTATTGACTTAGCTGGCGCGAATAGCTCCAACGACATGGACGAGCTCTCTATACGTTGCGACGACTTCGTGAGGACATATTTCCTCGGCAACCTGCCGCAAGAAGATCTAGAGGTACTACGGGAGACCCCTATCCAAACCATACCCCATCCTCCCCTGTACACTAGAAAACGTTACTGACTGTTAGAACTATAGAATGACCACCGATGGTTCCAAAAGACAAATGCCCTACGCACACCTCTCGGCCTTCCACCAGCAAACACTCCACAAGCTCAACGAGCTCGCATGGCCATCGCATCTAACATCTTAGCTACCAGGATATGCGCCAATTTATTCAAAGTCGTCTACATGCCCGAGATACCAGCCGCGACCGAGATCAAAGATCTCGTTCTCCAACTTTGCGAATGCCCCGACCCAGAGAAGCAGGTCGTGTGCCGCGCTAACCTCCTATCCGCCTGGCCACAACAGGCCCAGGATGATGCTGTTGGGAGGCTATTGCTGTCAACCCGCAGAGATGTGAGCCGGCTCCTTGATCCTTTTATTGTCGGCGATAAGGAAAAATTTGCCACGAACCTTGACTCCATACTACGTGAGGCGGTGAGAATATGGAAGCCTGTTCAGCGCAGCAAGAAACTGGTAATTTCTAGCATCGCCGATGACGGACATTGGTCCTGGCTCGCAGACGGTGAATACGATGAGGAATGCGATCCACCTGAATCACTACCCGAAGGGGCAGGACAGGGATATTTCGTAATGAATCTCTTCCCTCGTGCTTATGATCCGACCGATATGGTTGCACTATACCCGGGGAAGGCTCTATGGTCGGATCAAAAGGCGGTTGTAGCAGCGAAAAGGGACCATAGGCGGTGGGAACAGGAGAGGGAGGCGAGGGACATGGAACATATGCCGAGTACACAACAACGGAGGAGCGAAAGAATAGCAGCCTTGAGGTGGAGCATGAGCCCACCAAGCACTCCACTCCTCCCATCTTTCTCAGACAGGGCGAGGGCCGGGCACGGGCGAGTCGGCTCGGTAGAGTTGCGGAGATCGGGGGATTGGGGCATGGGAGGGAGTAGCGAGTTGATGGGGCGGGGAGGGAGTAGTGAGTTGATGGGGCGGGGAGGGCTAGGGAGGAATCGAGAGAACGACGGCTAAGCGGGTGCAGCAGCCGGGACTGCTTACCCGTCTTAGTTCGTAGTAAGGGTAGAACACCGCGGAAATTCTGGCTCCCGGCTCCACCACCGCACACCACACCACTCCCAGAATCAGAGGCGTTTGGAGGTCAAGATTTATCAATATTGAAACACACCCAGCTCCAATATCCTAGAAACAAGGAATAAGTTTTTCCTCACAAGTGAAAATATCGCAGCGGAGTCGTCCCACGCTCGTCTCGTCGAGGAACGGGACCTTGAAAACCATTAGTGAACTCTCCCTCGGGGGAGACCTCGTCACAAGATTCCCCTGGACGGCGTAGTTGGTGAATTGTTTGAATAATATTGAATTCTCCGGAGGACATCCAAGCCACCTTCAAGGTTAACGTATTCCACCGTGTAGTTGCCGGACCCCGCGAAGTTGCCGTGAAGCGAAAACCTCCGGCACCCCACCACAACCACATCTCCCAAAATCAATTTTAGAGCAATGGCTCTAGAATTTTGCATAGGGTTCCTTTTATATGTAAATAATTTAAAAATA
>JAJDFE020000342.1:0-38985 GCA_021527465.2 Geoglossum glabrum | reverse complement strand
TAGGGTTGGGTAGGGGTGGGTAGGGTTGGGTAGGGTTGGGTAGGGGTGGGTAGGGTTGGGTAGGGGGGGAGAGAGGAGGAGGCGAGGCGGAGGCGGGGAGGGAAGGGAAAAAAAATTACCGAGAGAGAGAGAGAGAGAGAGAGAGGCATAGATATAGATATATTTATATATTTATATTTACTTGGCTAGTTTATTGGGAAGGGAAAAGGGAAAAGAAAAAAAAAAAAAAAGCAAAAAAGCAAAAGACTCTGGGGCAAAAAAGTCCTTTTCTACACCGCCGTTTTAGGGTTTCATGGTTTACATGGTTTCACGGTTTCATGGTTTCATTCGGATACTGTGGGGTATGTTTATGCGTTCTTTTGCGAATTTGCCCTCTCTAAGACACACACTCTCTCTATTAAAATAAAAAATGAAAAAAAAAATGAAAAAAAAACCTTCTACCAGCCTACCCACCCTTCAACCTCTTCCTCTCCTTGGGCCTCTTTTACTGTCTCCGCGCTCTTGTCTATTGTAACTTCCTCCTTCCCCTTGCCTAGTGCAGCTTCCTCCTTCCCCTTGCCTGGTGCAGCTTCCTTCTTCCCCTTGCCTAGTGTAACTTCCTTCTTCCCCTTGCCTTCTACTGATCCATCCAGCTGAGCTTCTGCACCTGATGGCTTCCCGGCGGCAGCAGCGCCTGGGTACTTGGTCCCCAGTCCCTTTTGCTTTTTCTTCTTCTTTTCCGGAGCTGGTGGTGGCGGGTAGGCCTTCTTCTCAACCTCCTGCCACTCTTTAGAGGCTTGGAAATCGGCTTGAATAGGGGTGAGAAGGTTAATCAGAGCGGCTGTTACGCCGGATTTAAGGAGTTGGGGTGTTAACTGTTTTTGAGTAATGTTAGCCGAGTTGCTGTTAAAGCTGAGGATTGGACTCTCTTTAGTGTGGAAAAAAAAAAAAAAAAAAAAAAAAAAAAAGAAAAAAAAGTTCATTGGGCGAGTGGGAAGATACCCTGTCTGCCCTATAGTCATCTTTTAGGGTCTCAATATTTGTATATACCAACGGTTCGCCCTCCCCTTCGCGTTTCTCAATCACGAAATTTCCCTTTCCGTTGTTTTTCAACGCGCTGATTGGCAGTAACACGAACTCCACAAACGAGATAATTCCATTCCCGTCCACCTCCTTGGGCACCGCATAGGCTTTCCGTAGTTTCTTCTTTACAGCCTCGGGTGTATCGAGGATATCAATCTTGGAATCTGGGTCTGATGCAGACATCTTTCCGCCTGCCAACCCAGGCACCATGGGATTCATCAAGTGGGCGCGTTCCTTGTAGCCGAGTTTGGGTAGCTGCTCCGCCGCAAGCGTGAAGATTTTGCGCTGGTCCACACCGCCGAATTGGGCGTCAACCTCAAGATGCTCTTCATCCAGAGCCTGCATGAGCGGATAAATCAGTCCACTCAGCAGGGGGCTAGCCACCTGTTTTACGACCTCCGCGCCGGCTTTTTTAGCGTCGTGTTCGGTTACCACGGAGCTGAGCCGGAACAGATCCATTGTGTACTTTGAAGACAATTGGTGGTCCCTGCCGAGGACAAACTGCAAGCTATCGATGGATACGCCAACAGACTTGAGAAGGGAGGTTATGACGTGTCTGTAGTACTCAGCGCGGTAGTTGACGAGTTCGATGGGTGCTTTCATGTTGTCGAGAAAGGCGTGAATGTCGGCAAAGAGGACCTTGACGGTGCAGCCCGCATGGAGGAAATGTGCAAGTTTGAGCATCGGGACAAAGTAGCCGCAGTGTGGCCGACCGGTTGTTGCTGTGCCTATTTCAGAGAGGAGTGGAGTTAGCATTGATATACTCTCTCTCTCTCTCTCTCTCTGTGTGTGTGTGTGTGTGTGTGTGCGTTCGACCCAGGACCTGAAATCAAGCCTGAGAAGAAGACGGTCCAACAGCGACTGAGACAGGTTGCCCACCCCAATAAACGATCAGCGGCCGGTTTTGCTTCACGATCACATCCTCGATTATTTCCGGCCTCAGCACTTCCTGTAGGTTCTGATTGATGAGCGTGATTTTCTCCCGTGGGCTCAGGTCGGCCATGGTGGGGGTGTTGGCGCTAGACGAGATGATGATGGTGATGATGATGGTCGAGAAGCTTGAGAAAAGAGCTGAGCTGGTACGAGTGAGGTTTTGTGGAGGACACAACAGGCAGGCGGGGGGTGTCGGTCTAGAGATATCAGATTACTCTTGTACAGCATTCAGCAGCACTCCCCACCCGCTGTTGTTGTTGTACAGTGTACAGGTCCAGCTGGTCGTAGCTGGTCGTAGTTGACCGTAGTTGACCGGCGCGCACAGCATAGCGGAAACCCCCCAGCCAGCGCAGCCCAAAGAGGCTAGCACAGGGCAGCCAACGGGGCCTATTTTTTTTTTTGGATTTCTGACGCTGAGCTGACACTCTGCACTGCAGGATTTGCATTTTGCAGCTGTTGGAAGTCCAGCAGTTGGTTCCAGCAGTTGGTTCCAGCAGTTGGGGTCCTCCCGGCAGATTTTTGCCAAAACGAGTCTTGGTTCTCTTTCCTTCCCTCACACCGGCTTTCTAATGGCCGCGCCAGAAACCCGCCCCCGCCCCCCCAACTGAACTGCTTTGACAGGCCCCAGATCCCGAGTATAAAGCAAACAAGCATACAACCAAACTACGTAGTCAAAAGCCCCGACCGACCGACCGACCGACCCCAAAATTCAGATCTGGCCCGATCTATCTAATCTACATACATAGTACTCTTGTGCGCCACGAATCTATCTGATCGTAATCGGTCGGTCGGGGTTTTGATAGAGAGATCACGATGTTGCTGGCTCGAAGGGGCCTGTCTGCCTGTCTGCCTGGAGACAAGCGCGTTTGTGATGCGGGAATATTCCGGTTTGAGAGTGAGCAAGGGCCTGTTTGAAAACCGGACGTGTACTGTATGTCTGTATGTATGTATTATATGTATGTATTGTATGTATGTATTGGATGTATGTATTGGATGTAAGTATGTATATACTGTATTTTTGGACGTGAATTTTGCCGGAAAATACCTCTTCCTCTGCAAATAAAAAACCATCTCCGCCCCCATCTCCATCACTATGTCGCCACAAGAATCCCTCTCCCACTATATCCCCATATCCGCATACCCCCAACCCATAATAACAGCAATACTATACTTGCATATATATATATATATATATCCGCCAACCAACCGCAAACGCCCTTGACTCGAAAACCAATGAAGGAAAAAAAAAAAAGAAGCCCCGGCACAGATCTCTCGCTTCCATGCAAGTCACACTCTTTGTTTTTCCTTTTTTTTTTTTTTTTAATGTTACTCGGGAATGATTAGGTGGGGGGAAGACCGATCTGCAAGACTTTTATGGTTTTTTTTAAAACTCCTCCCCCGAAAACGGAGAATTTAAGGGGAAAAAAATTGGGGATAAATAAAAATAAACAAAAACAAAAACAAAAAATAAAAATAAAGAAATTCCCCGAAAAAATCGTACATCCTCCCACACACACACACACACCTCTAAACACCAAATCTCCAAACCTCTCTCTATCTCTCTCTCCACTCTCCACCTCCTCCCTTCCTCCCCTCCCCCACAAAAGAAAAAATGTCCCACCTCCCCCACCCCCTCCGCCTCCTCCACCTCCTCCGCCTCCTCCTCCTCCTCCTCCTCTTCTCCAGCACCAGCACCGGCACAGCAGCCACGCAAAAACCGCCAGCGCGCCACCTGGCAGCGTACAGCTACAAAGGCTGCTACAACGAAACGACGGGGTTCAACAGCGGCGGCAACCAGCGCGCACTCGCGGGCGGAACAATGTCAGCATCCGACTCGATGACCGTGGCCATGTGCCTTGCTTTCTGCGGTAATTCTGGTATGATGTTTGCGGGTCTGCAGTATCAACGGTACGGTTTTTTTATTTTCATACCTTTTTGCCTTTGCGTACATACACACATACACACCAGAAGAAAAGTAAAAAAAAAAACCCATCCCATCATACCAAAACCAAAACCAAACCCCCTCCCACCCTCCTCCCCAACATATCACCATCACTATCACTATTACTACCTACCTACCTACCTACCAACCTACACACAAACCCGCATCCTTACCAGAGAATTTTTTCAAAAATAAAAAAAAAAAAACAACAGAGAATGCTGGTGCGCCCCACACCTCTCGTCGCTATCCACCGAGCTCCCGCTCTCCGACTGCAACCTTGCCTGTGCCGGGAATACCACCGAGACCTGTGGTGGCGCCCTGACGCTGTCGCTGTATGAGATGCGTTCGCGTTCAAGGTCGGGTTCGGGTTCGGGTTCAAGTTCAAATTCAGGTTCTAGTTCAGGTTCGGGTCTAGGTTCAGGCATCTCGTCGTCGGCGTTTCGGTCGCTGCTGCTACTGGGTTTCGTATGCTTCTCTGCTGCTGTGGGGGCCCCCTTCCTGCTCTTCTGCTGCTTCTTCTTTACAAAGTAGATATTCTGCTCTCCCGCCCCCTCCCCACCAGATAGACATCTGCTCTTCTTCTGCTTCCTCTTCACCAGATAGACATTCGTTGGGGGGGGGGGGGTTATCTAGTCTCTCTCTCTCTCTCTCTCTCAATCTCTCAAGACTGCTCTTTGGTTGGGGATTGCTAGACTAGGCTAGGCTAGGCTAGGAGGAGGAAGAGGAGGAGGTAATGACATGTAATTTTGTGGGAGCACGTACTAATGTACCCATGTAATGTAATGTATGTATATATATGTACAAGTAACAGCAGCTCAGCAGAGGCCTTACGCAAGGGGGAAAAAGAAAGGGAAGAAAAAAAAGAAAGAAAAAAAAAAGAAAAAAGGAAACAAGACACATGCGTCGGCGGATTATCAACCAGGTGTACCGCCTAAAAAATGCTAGAGAGCCTAGAGCATTCCATCGTGGCAAACGACCTTGACACTGTAGAGAATACGCCGCCAGTAAGCAATACTCTCACTGGAAGCTGAATACACACACCTCTCCTCTCCTCTCCTCTCCTCCCTCCCCTTGGAAACAAATAGACACCCGCCCTAAACCGAAAGCACCCTGCCCCTCGTAAAACTGATCCTTGACCTCCCCCTCGACTCATCCTCATCTCTCCCCTTTGGCCTGCGATACGTATACCCCAGAAATGCCCCCTTCTTCCTCAACTCCAACGCCCTCCTCCCAACCTCCCTATCCCTCAATATCTTATCTCTAGCCCTCTTCTCCCTCTTTCCATGCTTCCCCTTTGCATCGATAAGCTTCTTCGTCGCCTCCCGAAGCTGCTCTTCAACCGTCCTGACAGAATTAACATTCCACTCTGCGTATCCCCCAATCTCATCCTTCTCAGCCTCTTCTGAGGTATCTAAATTCTCCTTGGCACTAGAATACGAGCTGGCATCGTCATTGTCACTAATTGGCCCATCTTCCTCGAAATATTTAGTGTCATCCCAACTCTTCACCTTGGGCACAAATGGTGGCTTCATTAGATGAATGCGATCCCATGGGATGGACTTGAAAAAAGGATGGGACTTGATTTCGTCCGCGGCCTCTGGATAAACGAAATATGCCCCAGGGCCAGCAGTCCTCTTATCTGTCACCGGGATGATAAGACCAGGTATGCGTTTGGAATACCGGGTATCGTTGTTAGCATAAGTTTTTGATGTAAGCCGTACTTCCTTCTCCTGCATGAGAGAAATCATGAGATCCATGGCCCTACTCGAGACGTGTGGGTCCGGTGGGAACACAAGACTGGCGGAGTGTTGCTTTAGAAGTTAGCAACCCTCCATCGTGCATCACACATACAGTGTACGCACAAGTATCTTTAGTTTCGTGTCCGCTCGATTCTCGCAGCAGAATGGCGTATATCCGTACAAACACTATATTTTTGAGCGTCAGAGCTATCTGCCCCTTTAGGGCTGTATGTGGAATCGGTTTTCTGACCTCATAGAGGATTACCCCAATGCTCCACCAGTCGCACCTTCCATCGTACAGATCCCCTCTCACCACCTCAGGGGCCATGTATTGACTTGTACCCACAACACTTTTCGCCAAATTCCTTTTACCTGTCCGGTCCCTCCAGCCTAAAATATTCTCTTTTACTTCTTCCCTACTGTTCTCGTCGTTGACTTTCGGCTTTTCTACAGGCCCACTCCCAGTTAAGACGTTTGCCAGCTTCATAGCCGCAGCTAGTGCTCTACTCTCCTTCCGGTCGAGCGTATCTCCCTCAATCTCGATACCGAAACGGCCTAGCATCGAATGGCGGTGGTTGTTGAAGTATGCTTGATCATGGGACCAATGTCCATCGAAGGCCAAGCCAAAATCGGAGATCTTGAGGTGTCCGGATGCCGATATTAGAAAATTATCCGGCTTTACGTCTCGGTGAATCCATTTTAGCTTATGTGCTTCCTCGATACATAAGATCATCTCTGCAATGTACCATCTAGCGACGTCCTCGTTAAGTGTATGCTTTCGAATGAGCAATCCAAGGAAATCTCCTCCCAGCATAAAATCCATAACCAGGTACAGGTTGTCCTTGTCCTGGAAGCTTGCAATCAACGGTACGATCCATCTACTGCCCTCCGATGAAACGAGAAAATCTCGCTCGGCGCGTAGGTGTCCCTCTTGGCTGTTACGGAGCATGTCGGACTTGCGAATCACCTTCATGGCGTAAACTTGTTTCTTCGGGCCTAAATTCTTCTTGCGCGAGAACTTCCTAGGTGTGATGGAATGTTTGACAGAATTGGCTCCATTCCTCACCTCGCTCCCAAACTCTCGTTTTAGAGCACTGCTATCGGTGATCTCCAACCCAGGGGGCTCTGGCTCTCTCTCCCTTACGAGTCTAACAACGCCGAAACTTCCCTTGCCAAGAACCTTAACTACCTCAAAGGTGCCGACGATAATGGCTTTTGCCCCGTCCTTACCGGCAGTTCTAGCCTTCAGAACTCTCGTCTCGCGGAGGTACTCGCTTTCTCTCGCAAGCCAGTCTCTCCGTTCTTTGCTCCGTTGCTCAGCCGACATGGGCTCGGTTTGTAATATGAGCTCTAGGTTAAGACGGCGTTGTGAACGGGGGGTAAGCGGATTTGTGAGGATGTTATTGAAATGGGTCTCGAAAAATATTTTCGCTGCGGCCGTAAGCTCAACCGTTGTGACTGCTACTATAGGTTAGCGCCGGGTGAGAGCCAATGATAGGAAAATGGCGCATACAAGGTGTAATGACCACAGGGGTTTCTTGTATGGGTGATAATGACTGGCTTCGGGATCGCTCCAATGCAGAGGAGCTCTTTGATCTCGTCACTTGGCGAGTACTATTACCGTGCTTATTTGAATGCCCTGAGGAAAGACCAGAAGATACCGAAGTTGCTGCCGTGGAATTTTTTGCCTTCGCTGAGATAGACCCACTGGTATTGTAGCTGGTAACAGGGGTATCATCCGGGCTGACTACAGACGGTTCCGGCTCTGGATTCATTGCGTGGTCCTGCAGAGATAACATCAAACTCGGTCTAGACTTTAGGCTAGGTCTGTGGACTACGGTAGGATGTAAGAACGTAGTGGAGAGCTTATGGGCCAGCCCAGGTGATGATTTGCTTCTTGATAACCCCGACGATCTGCCAATCCGGTATCGAGACGGAGACATAGATTTCTGAGGATTAGGTTGTGAGACTCCCTTTCCGGGATCTATAATATCCATCTCGACAGCCAAATTTTCCATAGATAAAGGCTGGAATGCGGCCAGTGGTGGTAACGATGAGATGGATCCTCGATTGGCTGCTGCGGAGCTAAGACCGGCAAATTGCAGCTTCTGAGATGCACCTCTGGGGGGTGAGGGAGTGAGCTCAAGCTCTATGGTTTCACATGGTGATAGCATGGTCGACCGGTTGCCTCAGCCCATATCGTTAGCTTTAGAACTGTCTTCATGCGAGAGCGAGCTTACCACTACCTCTCCCTAATTTGAGAATTGATAGAATCTTTGAACCTCCCCGCCTGAGCCTCGAACGTCGGCTCTCTTTTGAGGTGGTGTTTACGGCACGCCCTTCCAGCGAGACCCCACCAGCGCTAGGGCTACTGTACCTTGCATTCTTTGTGCTCCTCTTGAATTTTTGTTTCTGCTCGCCGACCAGATCTGAAGTCGGAGCAGTGTTCTCTCTCTCGCTCTCTGAATCTCTGTAATCCTTGGACCATCTACCCTTCCTCTTGATTCCAGACACAAACTTCATTGGCCCCATCCTTGGGTATCACGAGGACTCCGGCTCTAGAGGAACAACGGGGAGGTATTGTTTGTCAAGGGTTAAGAGCACATCGGGAATTGGTAGAAGCGGCCGTTTAAAACTACTTCCTTAGCGACACTCTGGCCATCCGCGATCTGCGAGCTGAGGAGAGGAGGTATTGATAGGGAAAGCCACAGTTCCAGAAACTTTCATTTCTTATTTCAAGCCTCTGCGTAGGGAAGTCGCTGCCTCAACGAGAACATTGCGTTTCTTTCCTGCATTGTAGAGTTTCGCCTTCAGGCAATAGCTAGATGCGGTAAGAGTTCCAGACCATAAATCCGTCCCAAGTGCGATCGCTTTCGCGAGCACCCAGCGACATTTGAACTGGAAGAGAGAATTCAGGAGACGGGAAAGGGATAGAACCCTCTGGGGTTGAGCGGTGGTGCAGGTAGTTATTCGCTTGGGCGCAGACTGTTGGAGAACGCTGTGCCGATTTGCGTTTTGGCTCTAACAGTATCCTGAGCTGTGAGCTTGATGACCTCCCCGTTGCGGGATGCCAGAAGCAACTCTTAACATGGAGCGAACTACAATAGAGGGTCATTCCTCTGCTGTTAGTGAGACATAATCTATCTTTCAGACTTCGCCCACCACATATTTTCTTTGGCAGAATAGACCAACCTCTACTCATCACATTTGATACTAGTTCGTTCAGTCCAGAATATAAGGGTGCTAATCCTCACTGCTGCTCGCACTGGCTAAGTTTGCCTTCTCTGGGTGTTAGGATTTGTTGTGTGATAAACCTTAGAGAAAGCTCACAATTTAGTTAATGCCCTAACTCCTTACTGTGGTCAACAATAACAACAACAGCAGTAACAACAAAGTCCCATTTAAAACGCCAAATATGGAATACAACCCTGACATCTCCCGGGTCGACTGAGTATCAAGACTCTCTTGCACCAAAGGCATCGACATGGCAAATTTCAACCAACCGATAATGAGCTATGATAGCCTTAAGGAGAAGCTCGCGCAACGCCTTGGAGAAAAACATGGGGCATTCCCGTTCTGGACGGCACCCGGCCAACCACAGCATCCCAAACCCGTACAAGTCCCAGCACTGCTCTGCCCCTATTCAGCAGAGCTACTGCACTACGCAGCTCGTTGTTTCGCCCTAAGCAAGATCAACCTCCGCGAGCCTTTCGCCCGAATATGCAAATATCAGACACCCACCGCATGCGCAGAACACCGTGCCAAACAGTACATGAAAGGTTTCCATGAAGATCCTGACTGGGCAAAAGATCTGGAACGCGTATCCTCCGCCATAGAAATATCTCAATCCCTAGGCAGCTGTGAAGAGAAAATTCACTTTCGCGAAATTATCTTTCCCCACACCGACCGATCATTGGGGGATTGTCCGTATCTGGACCAATGCTATCACATTAATAGGGGATGCCGATACATGCATTACAAGCATGTACCACCCCGAAACGGCATCGGGATTATCGGGGTAGAGCTACTGAAGCAGACGAGAAAATGGAAATATAACCCGAAGAGATTTGATATGCTTTCGGCGGCTATGAAGATGGATAATATCGAGATGCTGGAGAAATGCCAGATTATTTGGAGGAGGTATGGGCCAATGCTTCCGGGGCATACAGTTGGTCAGGATCTCGACGTACGGGTCTGGCTTTGGTTGGAGTGGTTTGAATTGAGGCTAATATCGAGTTATTTAGCCCGTCGATCCACAGTGGATTAATTGCGATATCCGCAAACTCGACTTTAGGCTTCTAGGGAAATTTTCTGTTATCATGGCAGATCGTGAGACGACCCTTTCCCTTCTCTCATCAGATATAATCGTCAGCTAATCATCATATCCCAGCCCCCTGGCCAATTCACATGGAACTCCCATACGGCGCGCTCTCGGACACTGAGATTTTCTCCCTTCCCGTCGGTGTCCTCTCTGATCATGGATTCATGTTCCTCTGGGTCACGACGCGCTTCATAAACGCGGGTCGTGAATGCCTAAGGCGCTGGGGCTACCGTGTCAGCAGCGAGCTCATCTGGGTCAAAACAAATCAGCTGAGCAAAACGATTGTCTCAGGCATCACAGGGCACTGGCTGAATCATACAAAAGAGCATTGTCTGGTCGGGTGAGTCACCATCATCCCCCGCCCTTCTTCGTACTCATCAGGACTCACAGCCTATCCGCCTCACACTCAATTCCCATTCCCATTTTGTTCCACCCTACTAACTCTACCCCTCCCTCACACACAGCATCAAAGGCAACCCCCCCACCTTCAGTAAAGAACCCGACACCATTGTCGCACCTATGCGTGAGACATCCCGGAAACCAGACGAGATTTATGCTATGATTGACAGACTGACGAGGCCAAATGTGAAGAAGTTGGAGTTGTTTGGGCGAAAGGGGAATTTGAGGAAGGGCTGGCTGACGGTGGGGAATCAGGTCCCGGGGAGATTCAAGGTCGGGGAGAAAGGACTGGCGGAAAGGCTGAAGGCGGCGGGGTATTGACTTGGTCTGGGGTCTGCAGTGAGGCTCTAGGAAGCATCGCCTAATTTTATTGCCAAGCCTCTCAGTCATCCATCACGTCCTACACCGAACTATAGTAGCAACGTTAAATTGAATCATGCTTCATTCAACTCCACTTCTTCGTGCCCCTGGGCCCAACGTCAACGGGAGCAACAGAATAGGATGCGACTAATCAGAGTTCCTCAAAAAACTGTAGGTGGAAATTAAGGCCACACTTTGCGGACGTAGTACATATTGGTTGGATTACGCTATTAGGCTAGGAGGCTGGCTTTGTTTTGCTGCAGGTCAACATCTAGATCGCAGCCTCGTCTTGGCAACTAAAAAGGCTTGAGGATGGGAGTGAAAAAGGCTCATGCTCTGCTCCCTTTTTTCTTTGAGCGCTATTTCCTTTCACGTCTCGCAAGACAAAGCTTCAATGGGAATTTAGTTGCGCCTCCAGTCCTGCATCCTTCTGCTCATCTGTTGCGCCGTTTCACCTCTGCCATGGCGATGTTTTGCCGATGTGGTCGTCACCATCACTGATACCTCGGAGTACCAGCGTCAGCGCTCATGTGTGCAGGCCTGTCTCTGGGGGTTTCCGGCCGACGGGGACCTCTTGATTAACCTGGGTTGCACGTCACCGTGGTACGAGACATGTTTTTGTCGGGACGACTTGTCGCCCATGGCCTCATCTTTCCTCACCGAATGCGTCAACCGGGGGTGCACCATTGCACCCTACGACCTTGCCCAGGCCGTCTCTGTTTACGATGGTTACTGTGGCCGTCAACAGCAACAAGTGGCATCTACGACAATTGACCCTGTTTCGCCAACCGTCCTCATTGTCACGACGGTCACGAGTACTTCTGGTGGTGTCACCATAACCAGTGAGTTTCACTTGAGGCTGGTCGCTGGTATTGTACTTGTCAGTGATACCCGGTTGTTCGCCGTGCCAAAAGACTGACTGGTTGTGATTCTACAAAATAGATACTATTTCAACATCAATGGCAGTAATTACTCCAAAGTCAAGAGTTACGCAATACTCAACGAAGACGATCCACCAGATGCCCAGCGATTCGGATCTAGGCGATAGCTCTCACCGGTCGTTAACCACATCAGACAAGATAGCTCTGGGTGTCGGAATTGGTATTGGAATTCCAACTTTGATTGCAACTATTTGGGTATGTGTAATACACACAGCTAGACACAGACTGTAACTAGTGAGAGAATTTAAATTACGCCAGCCATGCCTGAAGCTGGACATATAGCAACACGTGATATTAATGCGACTTATATTGGAATGGGAAATGGGCCTTTAGATTATAACTCATTTTCCACAGCTTTGATGCGAATATTTCTTTTTTTTTTTCCATTACAATATTGGCATCCGTTCTAACTAATGCCAAAACAAACATGACGAAAACTTTTGAGAGACTATTGCACAAGCCTTTCTTATTTTTCTCAATAATCACCTCTTCTCTCCACTGCTCAGAAAAATGCTATCCCGCCGAAACGGTCAGCATAAGAGGAAGAATCAAGAGGCAAGATATATCCGCCGCTTTCGGCTTGCATATGTGATCATTATCCAGAGAAAAAGATAAAATGAAAGGGGAGTTTTTTTAGTTCCCGTCGCCACTGCCGTAAAGAGTTCATCAGTTGGCGGGGTGGGTATCCAGGCAAATGAAACACGAGCATTGTCGTAAGATGAGGAAGAAAAAGAATTTTCAGCTCGCCGTAAAGGTTATCTTGATCTGCTGTTTCTGAGATGAGAAACTGTAGACTGGGAGCAATGACATGTATGCTTGTGAGGGGGGTATGGTTCATCGGCACTAGGTACAATGAGTAGAGGGGTCATGAATGCGTTGCAAAGGAAAGACGGTAATCGTTGCAAAACCTTATAGGGCTAGTGAGGAGACAGGTGAGGATGAAATGAAAGGATAAGCATAGAAATTGTACAACCTAATTTAAAACAATAGGGTTCGTGCAACAAGATGCTCCCTGTGCAGACATCGCTCTCTATCATTGACACCTGTCAGCTCTCGGGGTATCTATTTGACGGCCAAGCATTTAATCTCGAATATAAGTGTGCTGTTTTTTGGGATACTTGGCTGGTCTTTGTTGCTGTGGGTTAGGTGAGCTGGAATTGTAAGTCTTCGCTGGCCGTTAGGTGCGATTCCTGCAATACCGATGTCCCAGCCCTTGATCACATCACCCACACCGAGCTTAAAAGAGAAAGGCGGGCCTTTCTTATTGGCTGTATATAGTAACACACTAATTAGTACTGTTCAATAAATTCATCCACTCTACTACGTACCACCAAACTGCTTTCCGTCGAGAAACTTGCCAATGTAGCGCATGGAAACTTCACTGCCTTTCTTGGCCACTGGACCCTTTCCTATCACTTTGTCTTCAACCTTAATCCCCTGAACTATCCTCACTTTGTTGTTGTTACTCTCAGACTGAGTGGTAGGATTGGCAGGGCCCTGCTCAAGGTCCTTCGCAAACTGCACTTTCTTATCTCCTTTGTTAGAGGTAGGATTATCCCTGACGGGCTTCTCGTTGCTGGCAGTCTTAGCCTCTGTGGCTTTAGTGGCAGGTATCCCTGCATTGTTCTTAGTCTCCGCAACCTTAGGGACACCAACCCCCGCATTGTTCTTGAGTTTCTTGAGCTGTTTCTTGCTGAGTTTTTGCTCCCCATTCGTCTTGGACTCTACAGGCTTAATAGATTTCGCAATAATATCGTCGAGGTTTGGGGTCTCATCTTCAGAATCTTCGGCGGGACGCTTGTTCTTGCCCTTCTGTTTGATGTCCTTCTTTGCCTTAATAAGCTTTGGCACTTCCTCCTCATCATCGGAGCCGACTTCAGTGATTCGAGGGTTGGCGATGTCGTCAAGCTCGTCACTCTCTTCGTCTTCATCAAGTTCATCTTCGTCAGGCGAAAGGTCGTATTCCTCGTCCTCATCAGAGTCATAGTCGGGGATACGATTAGAAGAGCCGTCGGCAGGAATCACATAATTGCCAGTAAGGTAGACAGTGTGAGTGCCGGAAACCTTAAAGAAAACTTGTTCATCTTCGCTGATTGTAATATGCAAGGGCTGCTGGTAAGTCTAATATAGTGAAACACATTATTAGGTAAGCGTACATTACAGCTTCTAGAAATTCAAGGTATAACTTACTTTGGTCGGATCCAACGTGCAGACTACAAAAGTCTCAACATCCAGTTCTTCTCCTTCCTCATCACTATCTGATTCGTACCCTGTCGCCCTTGCCTTGCCTTTGTTAACCAGACCGTTAGGCTTGTCAACAGACATATGGTCGTCATCGTCGTCCTGAGTAAGCATCTTTTCTAGTGCTTCCTTTTCTTTCTGCTCGCGAGCCTTCTTGGCCCGTTCAGGATCGCTTGGACCGCCATTCTCTTCAGTTTCTTCTTCAGAGTCTTCAGAATCATGACTCTCGCCATCGGAATCAGAATCACCGCCCAAAAGGGCTTTAAGGTAATCCTCTTCGTCAGACTCACCTTCAGATTCGTCGTCCGAATCTTGACGTGAACGAATAAGTTTTAATGTAGCACGCGAAGGTGTATCACCATTCGGAGCGGTTTCGTTAACACCGGAAGGTGGTTCACTAGGATCGATGGCAGCCATTGTAATGTGGAACTGTATAACACCGTTAGAAAGAGAATTTCGGATGAAACCCATAAAAATGCTTGAATTGAGCATATAATATAAACGGATTGGGCGAGTAGCCGGCCGTTGATTGCGAAAGGCGAAGAACCTACAGCGGCCGCGAATTCTGGAGTAGCGGGCACAATCACATCGCCCGGAGGAACCTCGAGGCCCCAGAGCGCAACGGGAAGCAGAGCAGACATGGCTATTTCGCTCTGTTCCACGCGTGCGATGAGGATGCGTTGCGAACTTTCTCCTGAAAGGCTAAGTGAACGGAGCCTAAAGAGTGTTTCTCGCAAGGTGCTGACTCGAGGCGCAGAGAGTAGCGGTGCCGATGGGGAAAAAGAGCGAGGTGAGAAGGTGAGAAGAGGCTGGCGAGGAAACTTGGTGATTTGAGGAACTTTTTTCTGGGTGTATCGCAAAACCTGCTAGTCCCATTCCGGACTATCAGTGGAACAGAGGCTCACGCGTGCATCACGTGCCGCCACGCGTGGCTTCACGTCAACGCCCGCGGGAGAATCAGCACCATCCATCATCAGGCTCTGCAGAGTGCCCATCGTCGGAGCTGCGCAAAAGCTGCTTCTCGATGCTCAGACCTGATGCCAACTCATCCGCTGTGCGGAAAAGAATCGAGGCCCGTGAGGCTCCTTCGAACCAGCATCGGTATTGTGTTGCCTTCTAACGTCTTGGCCCCGCAGACTCCTTCGAGGACGAGGAAGGCGAAGAATATGAGGCCTCTAGTTTCGGCGGCTTTACGGACTACTTTCGCCGCAAGAAAATCAAGCTTCAGAACCTCGATGCTGAGCTGCGCTCTTCGTCTGAGAGCCCGCGGATCTTCCGTGGCGTTGTTGCTCATGTGAATGGATACACCCAGCCTTCGCTGAATGACCTTCACCGCCTGATTGTCACACATGGCGGCGGCTTCATGCAATACTTGGACGGCAAAACTGCTGTCACTCACATCATCGCCAGCAGTTTAACTCTAAAGAAACGGGTAGAATTTCGTAAGTACAGGATTGTGAAGCCGGCATGGGTAGTAGAAAGCGTGCAAGCGGGAAGGTTACTACCATGGGATGACTTTAGGGTAGTTGATGAAGGGCGAAGCCAGAAGGTCCTGGGATTTGACAATGGAAGAGTCATCAGCCAGATCACAGACTCTCAAGTTGGCTATAAAGAACAAACGCGAGATAGTTGGTATACCAGCCAGGTCAAGGGAGAGCTAAGCGGGCCGCATAGTGAGGGAGACGCGCCTTTCTCAAGCTCCCCGCCTGTGTCTTTCGACGACCTCTATGACCCCGAAAGCTCTACCGTTAAGCCCGAAAACGTGCCTGCGCATGACATCCAGGATCACGCCGGGAGGGGACAGGAGCGTGGCAAACTTATAGGTTCCAACGACGCAGTCGCGCAACTTGACCGCCCACCTAGACTCCCACTGAACAATCGAAGGAGTATACTAGCCTCGAATCTAAGTCATGACGGACGGCCGAACAGAACACCGCCAGACGAAGTGACCCTCCATTCTGCGGATGACGTATCATCAGAACCAGAATCTGAGCTCTCTATCATGGAGACGTATACGGAAAACCTAATGTCCGACAATCATAAAATAATGGATTGCGGGCGGGACGAACCGGAATCCGATGCTCAGGACATCGAGGGGAGTCAGCCGCAGGTATGTGCGTCAGCAAAGACACCAGACCCGCATCATCCAAACGGGCCCAGGGGCCCATACTCTCCCGACAGTACACAATCACAAAAGCCACCGGTGACTGCTGAAGAACATAATGCTATCCTTCTAGCGGACCCACGCATCCGAAAAACATCGGTATTGAATCCAGACTTCTTGAAACAGTATTACTCCGAGTCCCGGCTTCACCACTTGTCGGCCTGGAAAGCAGATCTGAAATCTCAGCTCCAACAACTCACGACAGCAAAATCCTCTTCTCAAAAGGCGCGGCACAAACACTCCCCCGGCTCGCGAAGATATATATTTCATATTGACTTTGACAGCTTCTTCGCCACAGTGTCTTTGAAAACTCGCCCTGATCTTAAGGACAAGCCTGTCGTCGTTGCGCACGGAAGCGGGTCCGGATCGGAGATCGCGAGCTGTAATTATCCCGCTCGAAAGTTCGGGATCAGGAACGGCATGTGGATGAAACAGGCTCAACAATTGTGCCCAGACATTAAAGTTCTACCATACGACTTCCTAGCATATGAAAAAGCTAGTCGCTGTTTCTATGATGCGATTCTTTCTATTGATGGTGTAGTTCAAAGTGTGAGCATCGATGAGGCACTTATTGATGTGAGTACCTTGTGTCTCGCCGCTGGGGGAAGCGAAGGCCGGGGTATATCCGGAGGCATCAGAAGAGAACAGGCGATGGCCGACGAAATTGCTATGCACCTAAGAGATGAGGTACGGAGGGGGACAGATTGCGAAGTCTCTGTGGGGATTGGTGGAAACGTACTTCTTGCGAAAGTGGCTCTACGGAGAGCGAAGCCTGCAGGACAGTACCAGATCAAGCCGGAGGAAGTCTTGAATTTCATAGGGAATTTAACAGTACAAGAATTGCCCGGCGTTGCACATCATATCGGAGCCAAGTTAGAAAACATCGGGGTCAATTTTGTGAAGGATATCCACGGCATTTCAAAGGAAAAGTTAACATCTGCATTAGGCCCAAAGACAGGGGGAAAGCTCTGGGACTACGCGCGCGGTGTCGATCGTACTGAGGTCGGAGATATCGTGGTCCGCAAGTCGGTCTCTGCGGATGTTAATTGGGGCGTGAGGTTCGAGAATCAGAAACAAGCTGAGGATTTTGTGTCTAGCCTGTCCGGCGAGCTCCATAAAAGGCTGATAGCGCAGAAGGTTAAGGGGCGACATTTATCGGTGAAGGTTATGAGACGTGCTGCGGATGCACCCTTAGACCCGCCAAAGCACTTGGGACATGGTAAATGTGACGTGTTCAACAAAAGTGTTGTTCTCGGGGTTGCAACAAATGCACAGGATGTACTCAGTAGGGAGGCAATCTCGGTGTTGCGAAGCTTTGGTTTCTCCCCTGGTGAATTGAGAGGAATTGGTATGCAGATGACGAAGCTGGAACCTCTAAAAGGGACGCACGATGGGCAGATGGAAAGCAGCCAAAAGGTCCTGCAGTTTAAATCGAATAGCCAACTTAAAAGGGAGCAAGAAGACCCGATCGTGGATGATATCGAGAGTCCACAGAGGAAGACTCCTCAAAGGCCGCACCCCGCGGCCTTGATCACAATAGGAAAGGGTTCACGTTGCACAGCGGAGCAGAAGCCCCTAAATACGCTCGGCACACAATTTATCATACCTTCGCAAGTCGATCCGAGTGTGGTGGCGGAACTGCCTGAAGAGATAAGATCTAAGATAGCTGGACCAACTAAAGCCCCCGCCAAGTCTTCAGGCATACGCAAGTCTCCGACTCCCCGTTTCTCACCAACAAATACTCTCCCGGCACCATCCCAGCTTGATCAAGAGACCTTGAGCGCCTTACCACCTGACATCAGAGAAGAGATCTTGACCTTTTATCGGCCCAAATCATCCCCTCCCTCGAAATCGCGAATTCATTCTTTGACGCCACAGCCACCCAGAATAGGTAATGGGGCCCCACTTAAAAGTGACTCTAAGAAGCCTGCTGCACTAGCAAAAAAGACCAGAACTGGGCCATTTGCCTCGAAAAGAGGAAAGGGGGATGGCAACTCTGCACTCACACAATCTGCTTTCATTAGACCTGGCAGCAGCAGCGGGGAGGGTCCCTTAAGCGGGGGACCAAGGGCAGAGCAGCGGAACACCGACAGCAACGAAGAAGACCTGGATCCTGACTTCCTCGCCGCCCTCCCCCCAGACATCCGCCAGGAACTTCTCTCTCAATCTCGCCTCGCCCGCCTAAAACGCACCGCAAACCTCTCCCTCGCCACCAAGCCCAAGCCCCACCCTCCCCCCGTTCTCCCGCCCATCCAGCGCCTCCTCCGCCTCCCCTCTCCCCCCAAAAAGCCAACGTTCACAGCCCAAAAACTTTCCTCTCTTCCCGAGCTCCGCAATGTGATTTTAGCCTGGCATGAAGAGTTTGGGGATGAAGGTCCGTATGAAGAGGACGTCGAGGCATTAAATAAGTACCTCAGGAGAGTGGTGTGTGATGAGAAAAACCTAGCGAAGGCTGGGGCGGTGGTGAGGTGGCTAGAGTGGGTTGTTGGCAACAGCGACGAGAAGGCCCTCCACGGCAAGGAAGCGTGGAAAAGGGCGTTACGGTGGATCGAAGCAGCTGTTCAGACTGCAGTTAAGGAAAGGGGCTTGGGCAAGGCAGTCATAGGAACGGGCAAAAAGGGCTTTATAGATGGCGATGGCTTTCAATAAGCTCTCTCTCAAATAGTTCCAATAGAAAATCGCTTAACTGGCTGGCTCTTTTACGTGTTTATACAACGTCCAAACGTCAACGTCAGAACGTCAATAGAAACGCAGTGGAACGAAGTTCCACCCCCTCGGAATCCCTCTTTTCCCAATTCACTCTCATCGCACTCACTCAAAACACACTTTTCAATCGCCTCGACTGCAAAAGCCCTCGAAATCAATTCCCCTCAAATTCTCTCGTTCTCGCCCATATTACGTTCCAGAGCAATCACAGGTCGGTCCATCAATCATTCTTCTTTCTGCATTGCCTACCCGCAGCCGTAGCCAACATAGAAAAATAATAATAGAAGACAAAAAAAAAGCCTCATCCCCACCCGCTCTAGGCCTACAATTCATCATGAATATCCTCGGTCTCAGCTGCCCCTGTCTCCTCACTTGCTGTGCCCTTTGTCTCAGTGGAAGAAGCCTCTTCTTCCTTTTCCGTCGCAGCTGGGGCAGCGTCTGCCGTCTCTGCTGACTCTGCAGCATCCTCCTTAGGCGGCACATATGCATCAACGCCATACTTGCCATTCTCTTTGATGAAGTTTGCGAGATCCTCTATGGTGCGAGAACCTGAGTAGTCGATGGGCTTATCCTTGGCGCCGGCAGGGTAGAGCTTGATAGTTGGGAAGCCCTGGATTTCGTCAGGCACATCATTAGCGGTGGCGTCGACCTTTGCGACGATTACTTTGCTGGCGTAGTCTGGGTTGTTGAAGTAAAGAGCCGCAAGTTCCTCGTATTTAGGAGCAAGCCTGGTGATTAACCGTTAAAAATGAGAAAGGGATAAGTTTCAGAGTGTAAACCTACGCTTTGCAGTGGCCACACCAAGGTGCATAGAACTCGATGAGGACATCCTTGGTATCATCCTTCACGATTTGATCGTAGTTATGCGCAACAACAACGTGAACGGGCCCTTCCTGCTTCTCAGGGACCGGCTCAGACTTGATGCTAGGTGCCATCTTTCCGTCAACGAAAGACTGGACGAATGCATCGATCTCGCTAAAGGCAACGGGTTTGCTCTGATCGAAGGGGTATTTCTGGTTATTGATCGTCTCCTGGATGGCGAAAGCGGGGAACTTGTCGGTCTCGAGGTTAAGATTGGCAGCGTGAGCACCAAAGGCCTTGGCATCGATAGTAGCGAAATTGATCTTGCCCTTATGCTTGACGGCGACGGGTTTAAGCTCTTCAGCAAGGGAGGCGCGCTCTTCAGGGGTCTCTGCGAAGATATACGCCAGGGGAATACCAGACTGTTCACATGAGTCATTACAATAGCTTGATAACGATTGTGCCGCTGTTAGAAATACTCACTGCTATGTAGCCAGAATAGGTTTCAGGGCCAACTTCGCCCACCAGAGGAACAGAAGCTGATCTTGCGAATGTCTCGATGGCCTCTTCGCTGAATTTATCAGTGAACAGGGTCTTGCCGTCATCGAACTGCTTATACATGATGATTGACGGCATCTCAGCACCCTCAGTCTCGGCCAAAGTCGCATCATTGACAGCGCCGAAGAGGAAGGAATCCCGCGATTTCTCTGCCACGGCAGTGAAAGCATCGCTTGAGGCCTTATCATCGTCCTTGAAGTACCCAACCAGGACGACTTTGTCGGCAGTCTTGAACTCCTCAATGGTGTCCTTGTTCAGCAATGAGACTGCTGGCAGAGACTGCTTAACCATGTATGAGACGATACTAAACGATAATAAAACCATTAGCTAAGAAGCACACCTAGGTCGAGCACCACCTGCAGTTACACATACGCTGGAGCTTTTCGTTGACCAGAATACGGCGTAACATTATCATGGCCTCGGAAAACCTTTAGAGTTGGGTATCCCTCGACACCATGCTTCTGACATATCTCAGTCTCCTCGGTGCAGTCGACTTTGGCCAACGCGATGTTCTTTTCTTTGAGCGTTGTCGCAGCCTCTTCGTATTCCGGGGCTAGAGCCTTGCAATGCCCACTGCAGCGGATTGATCAGTCAAAGAGAGCCCAACGATACAAGATCAACTCAATTCAGCTTCAGAGCAAACTCACCACCAAGGGGCATAGAACTCGATGAGCGCCGGACTATGATCATTTACAAAAGCATCGAAAGTGTCCTTCCCCAGCGCGTGCACATCTGAAGCGGACGCAACAGCGGCAGCACCAATAAGCCCGAGGGCGACATTCCTCAAGAGACCCATTGTCGAAGCAAAAGACCGATCCAGGAAAGAGAATGCAACGTCTTGTGTGTGTGCTTGGGGGGGTGAGGAGAAGGAATGAAAGAAAAAACAGACGTGATGGTGTTTCGACAGAGCTGGGGCAGGAGCTCGGGTTTTAGAGGCTGGAAAAAGAAGAGTCAAGGTGTCCTCCACAAACTGCTGCACAGCCGCATCGGCGCTCGCTTCCCAAACCGCCGTGCAAAAAGGACAAGTGGTCACTTACATGTAACAACTTAACAATCATCCATTCCCCTCTCTCTTTGGCGTTGGAAAAAAGGGGAAGAGCTATCAAAGGAAATAACCCCCGGCGTCCCCGTCCTAAACTTAGCTCGATATTCAACATGCATCCCAGTCCACTGTTCGCCCTCTAAGTCATTTCTTGGCAAAAATGCGGTAGTTACATGCAACGTGGCTGCACGTATGTACAAGGCAAGATAGATCACGCCAGATAACTCTAGTTCTTTTTCCCTTTTCTGCATTTCTGCAAGAATTCATTACTCACCTCTGTGGGGCGCCCCTCCCTCCTTCTGGAGGAAGGGAAAATAACAAATAACTCGTCCTCCGGTAATTGAGAAACCCCTCCCCTAAACCACCAAACTATAAATATATACAAATCGCGGTGGACGTGAGAATACGGCTCCTTCTAAATGCTGCTTAGAAAGATTCTAAATATAACGATATTTGGCAGACCAAAACTACCAGAAATGGATTTTCATATAGAAAATGATCTGGGTGGGAGAGACAGTGGGTATCAAGACAGTAGCAACGTATTGTGGAATGACCTCCGACATAGTAGGGAGAGAGCCTCACTGCTCAGAAAACTCTATCGAGTTCATCTTCATCTTCGGTCGCCAGCAAAACCCTTTCCTCTGAGGCCTGGCCGTTTATACCTTGTTCCCTTCTTCTCTCATCCTCAGCTTTCCTTCCTTCCAACTCCCTTGCCAACTCGGCCCCATCCCTCTTTCCTCTCTCTACATCCACAAAGTACAAAATAGGCCCTGGCATCCCCACAAGGACAGCTAGGAACCAGAAAGCCGGTCTGATGCCGCCCGTCCGATCTGTGATCATGCCTACTATCGCTGGCCCAAACACGCTAGATCCTTTGTCCGTAATAGCATAGAGTGCATAAAAAGCGGCTTCTGAACCAGGCGGAATTAGTTCGCCGAACAGACTGCGACAGTAACTACTAAGTCCACCCAGGACGAAGCCGTAAACGGCGCCGAGTGGGTACATCTCCCAGGGTTGTTGCAGGCCTACGACCCCGAGGCTTTGAATGAACGGGAGATAGCCAAGGAGTCCATATAGGGGGATGATTTCAAATAGGCATATACAGGCTAGAATCGTTTGAATTGGTCGGAGGCCAAGCCACTGGCTGATCCTGGCCCAAGTAAAGGCTCCCAGGACGCCGAAAAGCGTAGCGACGACATTGATGAGAGCAAGGGCAGCAGGCTTCATGTCAAGCTGCGTTTTGGCAAAGAGGACAGCGGTGCCGCTAACAGTGGCAATGGCATCTGAGACGAGGAACCAAGCGGTGAGGAAGAGGATGACGTCCTTAAGACGGCGTGCACGTAAGAGGGTTTTGCCTAGGCTTTTCCAGGCGTAAGTGAAGTAACCTACCCACGTTCTATCTTTTCCGCTACTGGTGCCTGGAAGTGGAGGTCCGGGTCGGGGCCGTAGCCAGAGCGCCGCTGGAATGGAGAAAATAAGCCACCATAAGCCTATGACGAAGAGGACGAGGCGTAGGGAGAAGGTGGTGGACCCGGTTAAGAGGATGATGAAGATAGAGGCAGTTTGAACGAGGACTGCAGCAATATAGCCGATCCCGATACCGTATGACGAGATCTGGGTTGAGATTTGCAGCTCCACAGAGGTTGGTATCTCCTTTCTGCCCCTCTGAAAGGTCAAGCTGGGGTTCGAGTTGCCGGGTAGAAGCGCAGCTCGAGAGTCGGCAAGGTGTTGTTCCGTGTTTTCCTCTTCCTCGGCACCTAGTGGAGTGTCCGAGTCTGACGGCTCAAACGGAGGGGAAGCAGAAATCCCTAAGCCAGACTCAGTTCCGAACTGAGCGGCCGGATGGTGACGGACCATAACCGGAAGGAACGAATTCAGCAGGACAAAAGATGCTCCAAAGCAGGTGTTGGCAGTAATAGCAAGTAAGGCGCCAAGCAGGTATATAGATGGGACAATGGGTAGGAAAAGCATGGTTGCGACAGCACCAGTAAATGCAAAACCAAGCAGGAACGATTTTCGATACTTGCCTATGGGCAACGTTAGCATGCTGTGTAGAATCTACGTATAGGGAAGGTACTCACCATGATCTGCGGCACCGCTCATGCTGATTATGATGAGTGCTTGAATGAGGACGCTCAACGAAAAGGTATACATGGCGAAGCTGGCAGTGTTGATCTCCACTCCCAATATATACACAACGCATTCCCTAGGCTCGGGCGCCCTCGGAAATAGTGCTGCGGATGCAGAGGTCCCATTACCTGAGCCGACGCCAAGGTTTGGACTGCACGGTGTCACCCTGTCTGACAGAAGGACTCCTCGCTCGCGAGCCAGTTGTTCTAGGGTTATTGGGATGAATGAACCTGTCATATACAGTACAAATTAGACATTGGACAAAGTAGAAGCACGCGGGTACTACTACGTAGTGGACAGGGCCTCACCAATCCCGCACACCACAAAGACCTCTGCCGCCCATCCATATCCGTACCACCCCGCGAGCTCTTTCCTGCTCGTGTAGCGGGTGTCCTCTCCAGGGTACTGTGGCGCTCCCCGACTCCCAGACAGGCTGAATTCCATGCTAGCCTCAGAGAGCGAACGCTCGTCATCCGCCTCGCACGATGGCGAGGGCGAGACGAGGGAGGTCTTGGCGTTGGCCGAAGCTAGCCTTGGTGGAGGAGGCCGTTGTGTGTTCGAGTCGCTGTTGCTGTTGCCCGGATCCATCGTGAAAGTCGACGCTTGTCATTGGCGCATGAGCTATGCACGAACCAAGCCCGGCAACGAACGTAAAACCGGCGAAAAACAGCTATATGGGTCTAGGGGGACATCACGACGAGCAGAGTGCGCTCTACGGAGTATGGGGGCGAGGATTACTGTGGCTGGCCATAAGACAAAGCAGTCGAACACAAGCAACAGCAACAAGTACCAAGTACCAAGTTGGCCCTGCGGCCAAATTCGTCCGCGTCACCAAGTCAGGCGCCAGGACCGGCGCTGTCTCGGCTGCTGGTCCAATGGGGCGCCGTAACGCGGCGACAGTTCTAGTGCAAAAGTACGGAGACCAGAGCAGACAAAGCACAACCCCCACGCCCCATGCAACCAGCCACCGTTTCTTTCTTTGCGCAGTTTGCAGCCTCGGAGCCTCATCACTATCGCGCGAAAACCCCTCTTGACATATCTTTCCTGTGATCGCAGGCGCTGCGTGGATAGCAGGGCTCCGTGGGCTCCGTGCTCCGTGCAAGCGCTATATTGGATTCATTCACCCCTGTCGTTCATCACTACTCGCGCCTTTCGCTTTTGACCTCATTCACTTTCGACTTTCCCCCGGGCCCACAAGGCGACATCGCTGCGCATTGTTCCCACTTCGCACATCAATCACCTGCATACCACAAGAGTTGCAGAGGCCAGCGGGAATCATACAAGGGTACCGGACTGAGGGCGGGTTTCCCGATGCGTTGCGGAAACTAGCGCGCCCGGTCTAGCGGTCTAACACGCTGGTCACGCTCAGCGGTCCATCACTGGCATTTCTACGTTACCGGAGACGTCAAGATAGAGTCTGAGGAGTGGCTACAGGGAGTTGGAGAGGACGGAGCGGCCGCCGGGAGGAACGGGGTCAAGACGGAGGAAGGAAGGACGAAGGGAGAAGGGTTTGGAGCAGAGGACATGCCAGGAATTAGGATGGAGAATGGCAATGTGGGCGCCGACCGGATGGCTGTAGTAAAACAAGAAGGCCTGAGCTTCGCAGATGATATGAGTCCACCATCTCCGAACAAGAAGGTCAGGATTTCCGCAGAGGACGACCAGAGGATGCATAAGTTCGACAGTTCCGTTAACTCACGAGATGGCATTCTCCCTAACGGCCGCCACCAGAATGGGGATACACATGGGATTGAGTGGCACGAGGCGACGCGCGCAAACGCGCTTTCACCCTCCAACGAATTACCGCCGGAGATTGAACATATTACGCAAGGCTATCAGCCCATTGGAAAGCTCATTACCCGGCTTGTGCAAGAGACGTGGAAGAACCTATTGGAGGTTATCGACTCTATGTCAGATATGCCAATCAACCAACACCAACTCGGCTCCGCTGGCGGCTCGACTTACCTCAATAACCATACTGGTTCTAATGGCGCGAACGGCTCGCCAACGAATATACAAAAGAAGATGAAGTTACTTAACTTTGCGAAACATAGAAGGGAGCAGTTTATCAAGGTGCTTGTCTTGACACAGTGGAGCCGGCAAGCTGCAGATGTCGGAAAGGTTATCGATCTCAAAGTATGGATGGATACCCAGATACAGCATTACATTAGCGCTGGATGGTACATGGCGGATACTAAGCGGGGTTTGGCTTCAGCGAAGCTGCCAAACCCCGATCTGAAAACTGCTCTGGAAGTTCTGTCCACTGGAAACGCCTCATGGTTACCAGATGTCAGTCTCCTTTACTCGTGCGTGACTATAGAAACACTAACAAACCACAGTTGGGGTACATACCACCCGAGCCCTTGACGCCGCGGCAAATGCTCAAGGGCTTACGTGAGATTAATACGCTCCTGCACCTCAGGCTGAACATATACGAGCACGAAAAGCTTCCTCCTCATTTCAAAACCTACACCATAGCCTCTGGCCGCGCAACTTTCGTGGTTCCAGAGGAGTTTGAAGTAGACGTTTCAATTGCAGACGAGGACCCCGCTTCACAGCTTTATTTTATAGACTTTCGCATTTTGTTCTCACCATCCCTTACCGAAATCCCCCCTGGGCCATTAAGAGCCGAGATTGAGACCAAGGCGAACGACGCCCTAAAGAAGGATGGATTGGCAGGTTGCTACAATTTCCTACACGACTTGATACTCACGAGTAAGATCCATGTATTACGCCGTCAAGCTTCGGAGATGGCAAGGGGCAAGTGGTCCGAGACAATCAAGTTGGAGACTGTCAGGCGGTCGCTTGTGTTACAATATTGGTTACATAGGGCGGGAGGTAAGAGCTGGGTGGAAATTGGGGTCATGAGTGGCAAGTCAAGAGGCAAGGACGGTATCCTCAGAGGGGATGGGCCCAGCAGGATAGGATTGCGGTGGTTTCGAGATGGTAAAGAGGTGAAAAATCCACCAGTAATACTACAGCTCGGGGTTCTCTCCATGGAGTCAATCTTGAAACACGTCATAGCCCTACACACAAAATATATCCTCACATCGATACGCGATAGGCTCATCGAATTACCGCTCTACGCTCGACAAAACCTATCACTCTCACTGTCAACATCAACGAAAGAGTCGGTAGACTCGTCATTGAAGGCTGAGCTTACTCCCTCGCGGACTCTAATCGCGGCTATCGAACCAATTGCAGGCCGTTTCGCCCTGCAACCTCCTTCGCCGCTATTCGCTGGAGTTGAAAACGGCCTCAATAACCTCAAGGATCCCGCATTGGAGGCTCCCCCCCGCATAGCAAGCCTACGTTGTTATGTCGCACAAGAAGAGATCGAATCGCGGGCCAGATGTTCCGGGTGGGAATCCCTAAGAACATTCGCGCCAAAGCCAGAAGATATAAAGCGCATTTTCCCGACCAGGGAACCACCCAGGCTCTCGTTGTTTAGACGAAGGTCGTGGAGCTCGAGGTGGTTGGTAGGGGTCAGCATTGGGATGAGTGGAGAGGATTGGTGGGTCTTCGAGCTGTACGTTGTCTCCATATTCCCCGCATCTACATTCCAGGAGCCATACTCACGTAATCAATAGTCTCGAATCTTCGATATCATATACCTTTGGTGAACACTTCCGCGTCCCAATCACCTCTGTGAATGGCAAAGCTACTAACCCTAGTTATGAATTCTTTTCCCGTCTTGAAAAAGCCGCGGCGGGAATCATTTCATATTTTGTCAATTCACGCTATCTCTCCCAAAATCACATCCACCACACACTTCGTGCATCTGGAGCCGTTCCCTCACCACTTGACTCTGGAGTCCGTGTTCCTCTCTTCCTTGTGCGTTTCTCGTCCTTAATGAGACAGAACTACTCCGACAAGAAGACACCCTGGGCCTTGGATGTCCTGAAGGTCTCATTCCAAGGTTTGGATCCCGACGGAAAGGTGGTCATGATAGTTGAGGCACAGATGCAGAGGGGCAGGGCCGTACCCCAGATCAAATTAGTTCGTGATACCATCGATAAGGATGTTGCATTCAACCCCCACTGGGGGCTTTTCGCCCTCCGTACGAGAGCAGAGGTTGGCGAGCCAGTTATGCAGAACGTTGTGGAGAGGCTAAAGCGGATCGAGCGCTTAATCCAATTCGTTGGCGTGGTTCAGAGATCGAATTTACCATGCGAACGTGTCAGCCTGGGCCAGATCGTGTTTTCGTATTCCTCTACACCACCCCTCAAAGCAGATGTTAGTTTTGCCGGTGACTGCCCCATGACGATCAACCTGGAGCCAGGCAACCCCCACCTTCGTATCAAAGACTTCTTGGTTGATCTCCTTAACTCTGAGAGCCCAGCTACTTATAGGGGCTTTGATGGTAATGCACTAATCGATGGCAAACGATCGAGTGGATCCGGTGGCGAGGTTGAGAGAAGCGGCTTCTACCTTGTCACAAAAATGATGTACCTCTCTTTACCATTACTTCTTGCTATTGGGGAAATAGAAGGCAAACACGTTGCTGGGGAAATATACATTCACCACCGCTCGGCCGACTGCCTACAAATATCCTACAGAAAACCCACCGCCTGCAAGATTGAGGTCAAGCTTCGCCAGCGCCGAGACGAGTACCACTGGTTCGTCAGCCTCAGCAAAACACTGTACTCAGCAACCGGCCCACCAGCAAAGGAGTCAGAGAAAACTCGGGCCCTCACAAATGCCTTCAATCAACTTTTCCTGGAGAGCAGCGAGGGGTGGATAGGTCTCAGTACCGGAATTTCCGCATCAAGGGACGGGATCGCGGATGTAGTAAGAAAGGTCGACGAGTTAGTGTGGCGAATCGCCGAAGGTGAAGGGGAGAGAAAACTACCTGAGCAAATCCAAGCCGAGGCTACGAGTGCGATCGAGAAGGAGGCTGAGAAGCAGGAAGAGGTAGCTCGGGAAAAGATGGATGTAGAGATGAAGGATGTGAGAGGGGAGAAGGCGGTGTCTGGGAAGGAGGATGAGAAGACGAATCGGAATGTGGTTGTGTTGGATGAATGATAGAGAACAAGGAATAGGGGCTCGGTTAGCCAGGGAGTTGGTTTTCACTTGTCTGCCAAAAAGACTTTTCCTCCTTTCCTTTCTACAGGGCTGGATAACACGGAGGGGGGCTTCCCTCAGGCGTTCTTACAGCAGCTCAGTTATTTTCTTTACCTTGCTTCTTGTATCTTTCAACTACTATGGTTGATTTGGTTCCCCCCCCTCTTTTCTCCCGGGACCCCTTCCTCCAGGTTATGTTTATCCCCTCCTCCTCGACTCCCTTTTTTCCAACTCCTCAAGAGAGAGAGCGAATCTTATGCGCTAAGCTAAGCCAAGCCAGCTGTCTGCCAGAAGGAGGGGTGGAGGGGTGGAGGGGTGGGGGATAGGGGGCGGGAAGGAATGTGCTAAAGAAGAGAAAAAAATTATACTCGATGTATAACATGTAGTTAATAAATCAGACATCGGGGGAAATAAAACGAGCTTTTTTAAACCCCCCCCCCCCACCGATGTGATACCGTATTCTAACTTTTTGCTTTGCCTTGCCGACAGAATTGTAGATCCCAGAGACCCCAAAACCAAACCGCTGATGCTGTGCCCGTTTACGGCCGGAATAATCACGGAGTAGGGTTTTTTTTTTCCCACAAACCCGGGTTATATGTATATATACAGCCCGCCGGCACATTGGGCCTCGTAAAAAGTGGGAGAAAAAAGAGGGTGAAAAAAATGCCCTAGTACTCTGCGATTTTATCTGGCTTGGAATAATAGTAATAATATGGATGCTGGTGAATTCCTACAGTGGGTGGACAAAAGTCTCCGCGCGCAGAGGTTTCGCGCGCCCCACCAAGCCCGCACACAACCAACTCCAGCACTTTCTACACCACCACAAGAGCTCAGAATGAGCTGTAACCTTGTGAATTTGTTGATATAACATTGTTTATCAGCAAGCGGCAAATATCAGCAACCGGCGAACGCGAAAACACATCAAAATCAGCGAAAATCACAATGAAGTATTTCTACAACCATATAATATTATGATCTGAAATTTTAATAGTAAGTTACTATTGCATAATTGAGTAACTTTTGAAATTTTAGTCGAGCAAAAAATAAGCTGTTGTTGAGATCTCTACTTTTCGCTCAAATTTTAGAGCCAAATGTCGAGATCTCCACAACCACTCTACTGATGGGCTTGAGAAGGAAGAAAGTAAAATAAAGTATATCCAAAAGCTTAAAAACCAAGTTATAAAGATTTTTATTATGTGGTTGTGGAAATACTTCATTGCGATTTTCGCTGATTTTGGTGTGTTTTCGCGTTTGCAGGTTGCTGATATTCACCACTTGCTGATAAACGAACGTTAGTCTTTGTGCTCTAAACAAAACTAGTACCTAGCTCGGTATATTACTACAGTTAGGCCGGGTTTCCAAGTAGACTTCCACTTCCATAGTCCATAAGAATGCAGTACTTATAGTGCTGAGGTTTCTAACATGCCAATGTAAAATCCTAATTTCTTTGTAGGCTTCTCCCTTCCTTTTCTGTCCTTGCATACTAATTCTAGGACTTTAGTGGCACTCTCTTCTGTGATGACTTTCGGTCTGCCAGAGCGGGATATATTTACAAAATATTCATCTTTGAACTCCCTATATATCTTAGGGTCATAACCCCTCTCAAAAGCGATTTGTTTTATATGATAGATTGTAGATATGGCTAACTCAATTATCTCTTTAATTCTAGGGACAAGAATCCTCTCTTCTTGAAGGGCAAAGGCTTGCACATGAAGGGTTATTGAGGTCAAGCGACCAGTTTGACCAGGCGGCATTTTTGGTGGGGCAGGTAGGTTGTCGCTTAACTGGAGGCTAGGCAGCAGTGAGCCTCCGTTCGTTACACGCAAATGCAGCAGAACCGAACTTCGTCCCACAATCCTTTGCTACCTGACCTTTCGCAGCTGAGTTGAAATTAGCGTGAAAATAGGCGGCCCTGTTGCACAGCTTTGGGCAACGAGAGCACGAAGTGGAAGAGCGTTCAAAAACGGTGCTGAAGCATCCAAAAACAACTGCCAGAGTGTCAAGATCTGGACGCCATTTCACCAGCATCCACGATGATAATAATAATAATAGTAATAATAATAATAATGGATAGAAATAATAACAACACAGCCTAGAACCTGCATGTATGCGTGTGTGTGGCTGGTGGCTGGTGGCTGCGTGCCCCCACCAACTAATTTTATTAGGAATAGAAATAGACAGACCGGGACTGTACGGATGGTTCTCTGCGTAGATCTTGGTTAAACTAATTGGGCTTATAGTACCTGAGGCCGGGATGGATGGTGAGAAGCGCTAGAATGAGGCGTAATGACGAGTTTCTACAACAGAGGATATTACTATGACGCTAAAAAAGCTCACATATTTCTCCTATCTATCTATATATCCAAAGGCCCTGCCTATAGCCCCTAAAGTTAATCCCTAACTCCCCACCTCCCCACCTCCTCCATCGCGGCCCCTCCTCCCTCAACTAGTCTCTCGTCCCTCAAAACTCCCGCAACACAAGCCCAACTGTCCCTCCCCCCTCCCCACCTCAGCACCTCCTCCCTGAACCTCCCGCCTCTCTCTGCACTCAAACTCTCCCTTCCTTCCCCAAAAACATCCCTCCACACCTTCCCCGCAATCGCGCGGTCGAAAAGATAAGAATAGTACGTTGCCCCATATCCAAACAAGTGCCCGAAAAACCCCTGCCATGTCGTACCTTTTGGCTCATGAAGACTAGCATTAGGCGGTGAGAGTATGGCGTGGTAGGTGGTTGTGGAATTGAAGTCTAAGGAGGAGGGGAGCGCGCTATGGTAGGCCTGGTCGAGGCGGGCGAGAAGAATTTGGTGCTCTGTTTCGGTGCCGGCGAAGCGGCGATCGAGGGCTAGCTTTTCTTTGACCATTTGGTAGGGTAGTGGTTGGTCTGTTTCCCAGTGTCTAGAGAAGAGCCCGAGGACTTCAGGGGCGCTGACAAAATGTTCCATTAGGACGGATGGCAGCTCCGCAAAATCTGTGGCGCAGCGGGTACCGGAGACATTTTGCAGGGATGTTCGACCGAGCATTGAATGTAAGGCGTGGCCCATTTCATGGAAAAGAGTCTGCACATCCCGGAAACTGAGGAGAGTTGGTCTGCTGTGAGTGGCATTGCGGGGAAAGTCGCAGATGAGGGCAATGGTTGGTAGCTGGTATAGCTCACCAGTATGTGGGTTGCGGGCAGCAGCCATACCATCATTGACGGCGTCTTCAGCTGTAGCAAGACTTCCTGTTTCGCGAGCAACCTCCGCAATCTCAGAAGCGGGGATGAGACGAGAGCAGCGTAGGGTGAAGTGAGCGGGGTTAGGAATTTTGCCGGCTCGCTCAAATAGGTCACAATAAACGACCGCAATGTGACCGTCACTTTCATCGATTATGTCTAGACGGCGGACATCGTCATTCCAGGTCTCGCCAGGTGAAGTTTCTCTAGGTACGAAGCGAATGCCATAGAGGCGTGTGAATAGGCGGGATAACCCTTGTATGACTGTGCCGAGAGAGAAGTAGGCAGACAGGAAGTCGGAAGTGCGGTTTTTGGAGCGGGAGCGGGAGAGTAGACGCGAGATATAATAGTCTCTGTCCCAAGGGTTAAGCTGGCCCAAGCCATTCCCGTTTGTAGAATCTTCGTGCTTCAGTTTTAGCAGCTCAGATAATTCCTGCTGTACCCTTGTGGCGTTGTCTCTGGATAGAGCGTCTAGAAACTTATTGACGGATCCTGGTTCCGTTAGTAACTGGGAGGTAAACTTATATACGTAAAGGTGAACTAACTAGGAGACCTGGCCATCTTATCCATCAGGGCCATCTCGGCGAAGCTGCCATACCCGGATAATTTTGCAAGCTCGGCTCTCCTCCTGAGCATCTCCTCTAGCCTTTGGATCTGACCCGGAGCTACGGTCCTATTTGCCATATAGATCTCCCTTCTGACCTCTGGATCATGCACTGTCCTTAGCGCAAGGCTTGCTGGGGCTCCAACGGTCGGCAGGTTAACCTTCCCCCATTTAATCATTTTCTTTACCAGTACCGGATCCATGCCTCTCAACCTACTGCTCTCTACTACCAAATACTCCTTCTCGGGCGCCATGCTATCCACAAAACTTGACCCTAATTGGCTAATATCATTAGACAAATCAACAAATTTCTGTCTCTCGGCTGGCGGTAAGTCGATAGCAGATTTCGAGAAATCTTTGATTAATATTTGGGCGACCACTTTTTCCTCCTCGCTCCATGAACTCCACACCTCAGGATCTGCTGTAGCGCGTTTGAGTTGTTCATTTAGACCTCTCGTCGTGTTCAGTACATTCATATATTCAAACATACGTCCATAAGCCTTAGTAGCGGTGGCTTGGATCTCGTGGTTGGGGTGTGTTGCTCGCACAAAGTCCGCGAGATCAATCACTCGGCATAGTAGGTCGCTCAGCCGGTCAAGGTCCCGGACTATTGCCTTGTATTCTCTGACCGTAGATGCAGCTAACACCTTTGCTACAATCTTCTTTGCCCTTTGCAATGTGACCGCTGCGAAATCCTGGAAACCCCCAGGGTGTGTGAGGTACTTGTTCGTGAACAGTCCTACCGGACGTTCTGACGGCTCCGCGCGGCATCGCTGCGAGAATTCCTGCCAGAAGGACTGGGAGTCGAAGATTTGCCGTAAATTTTTGTCATCCCTATGCCAGCCTGGGGCAGTGTAGCTAGCGGGAGGGAGTCGAGCGTCCTCTGAAGGCGCGGGAGCAGCAAGATTAGCTAGATTCCCCTGGACACGCCGCTGACGACACACACAAGTGGGGCATATCCATCTTCGAGGTCTAAACGTCTTGATCATTCCTAATGTTATGCTGGGAGCCCGGCTGGGGTTGCGTCGCCATAAGTCGTCGTCGAGTTGTTGAAATGTTGTGCACAAATTGGTGCCAAGGTTCACCCTAATTTGGCAATGCCGCCCTGTGCTCGCGCGAGCAGGGTGAGTTGTCTTTCCCACCCCGAGCTCACGCATCGTTGGTCCTAACCTAGAAACTAGTTATTTAACTTGGCACTAAAGGGGAAATAGCGGCGGCGATGATTTAGCGTATGCAAAAATACGGCCATCCTTCTTGGCACGACTTTTCCGCGCTTTTGCTGCTTTTCCGCCACCAAAAACCCAAAATCAGTAAAAAAATTTATAACTTTGTATTTAAACTTTTGGATGTACTTTACTTTACTTTCTTTGTTTTTGAGCCCACTGGTAGAGCAGTTGTAGAGATCTCAACATTTGCCTCTAGAATTTGAGCGAAATATATAGATCTCAACAATGGCTGTTTTTTATGGGACTAAAATTTCAAAAGTTACCCAATTATGCAACAGTAGCTCCCCACCAAGATTTTGGATCATAATACTATGTGTTTGTGGAAGTACTCTATTGTGATTCCCGCTGATTTTGGGGTGTTTGGGTGGTGGAAAAGCAGCGGAAAAGCGGTGCCAAGAACAGTAGCGATTCGCCGCATACGCTAAATGCCAAGTCTGTTCACCACCCTCGGTTTCTCTTTGGTTGTGTGATTAAAGAGGTCAGACCCTACAAAAGCAAGCGTTGGGCCCCTTTTGTTACATATCATCGCAAATCAAGCAGAGTTGTTTTGGCTGATGCCGGAATTCCACCTGTCAAGAATATAGCTTCCGAGCACCCGCCAGAGACCCATGGTGGCACAACAATCTCTTGTCAACACCGCCTGGCCCTCACAAGCTGGCTGTTCGGATGTTTTTTGGTCATATGTACCAAGCACTATTGCCAGCTGGGATCCTGGTTATGGCATCGGTGTTTATGGCTCATATAAATGTCTCCCACCAGCTACGATAACCTGGTGGGATGCAGATCGTAATAGTCTCACAAGAGTTAGCCTAGGGCCGATTATATGCCCAAAGGCATTTTCACGGCATCAACGAGCGCTCAGGATTTATCGAGTATATTTGTTGCATGCCGTCCTTCGTTAGTCATCTTAGCCTTATTCGGCTTTGTACGAAGTGTTCCTGTCAAGACCCTTGGAAGTTGCTACACCTTTATAGCTGTTGTTGACGCTGGGGGAACTGGAGAGCGCATGTCCTAATTGAGTAAAGGCTAAATAATCACGTTCACCATATGCCATTATCTCCTACGATACACTCCAACGATCGCTCTCTGACTTATACGTGTATTTGTCAAGTGGCATAGAATATTGTAAATTGATCTATGTAATGCCCTGCACGAAATAAAATCACTCTGATCTCAGATGGATCCTAATGCTGCCTACTGGTGACTCATGTTCTGTTGCGCTAGTAGGTTCGCTCCGCGAAACCTTTTTCCTAAAGGGCTAGAGGTAATCTACGTGATACCCTGATTCCCCCCTATGGTAGCGCCATGAGCATTCCTACAATAATCACCGCTACTGAAACTAGGATTATGTTTCTCGAATGTTGCAAGGCTATCTATACTCGTCAGTAAGCTCTATCGCTACACTAACTAGCATAGCACCCAACTCATGACTGCTAGATTGGATGAATACATCTTTAGTATAGTAGTAAAATTGCTACTGCAAATAGAAGGTTTACCGGCTCGGGATTGTAAGGGATATTAGTCGAAAAGTCATTTTTTCTAAGTGATGTTGCTGCTGCTGCTGTAGATTCTTACGGCCGGAGAGGGTAAAAACGGCGGTTTTCGAGCGGACGTTCATCTCCTAGATTCTTCTGAATGGTGGTGATTTGTTGGCTAAAGCTACTTTCTTGCCAGGGTAGCTTACCTACCTCGCCGCTGCTCTCATTCCCATCAGTCACGCGTCCTACCCACCACTAGCAACTAAGAATCACCACAACTGCTAGCCCACAGCGCCACAGCTACGGCCGGTAACTATAGCCTCCACCGTGGCAACTGGGCACCGCCAACACCTTATTTGGGGTAGATGGTGAGTTTATTAACTTCTATCATACAATAAGAGAAAAATTTAATGACTGCCATTTAAGAGAGTCATGCTGGGGTATTTTCTTTAACATACACACCCTGCAGTTAGTAGAAATAGGCTGGAAACATATATAGTTCATAGGAAATGTAGCGGTAGAGAAATTCGAGTGGCGTAGAAAAATGTCTGTCCGTAATTACTTTAGGGCGAATTCCGGTCGGGGGTCTGCCATATAGTTAAGTAATGTCTAGGATTAGGGACTGGGCCACATAAGGGTCATATGGAAACTTGAACCGCACCTAGACCAAGTGAGAACTAATCACAAACTACCGTCCCCTAAGCTAATTAGTGGGTAGGGGGAGTTTCCGATGATTCTAGTCGGTACTGGGGCGCGTTCCTTTCAATAGATTCTTGAACCACACCACTACTCAACGTGAAATGATAGGGTTCTACTTGGAAAAATTCCTCCAACAGGGCTGGTTCAGGGTGTAGCAACACCGACACCTGAGCAAGGAATTTTGGCGTGTGTAGAGATGTATCCCTATAGGATAGGAGAATATTGAAAAATTTTTCACGTATGCCACCTGGATCCGTAGAAAAGTGGTCCTAAAATCTCCATCAGATTTGTTGTAAGGAATCAGTTGTCTTATCAGACTTACTCCCAATTCGTCTAGGAATTTTGCAGCAGCGTGTGGGGGTGTCGGCAAGGATTGCGTACCGGATCGTAGACGGAGATGAGCAGCAGTAGTCGCTGGAAGAAACGCTCCCCAATTCTCTACGAGATCCGGTTCCCCGCGGAAGAGGAGTCTGACCCTCTCGTCGACATCTGGAATTGGTGTAGATTCTTTCTTATAGATTTGAAGGGTTACAAGGAAGTCATTGTAAATTTCCGGCCGTGTGGCAAATCGTTCCTTCATAACCCATCAGTATATATACGAATGTCACACTCACAGGAGGTAAGGTATACTCGCCTTCACACGATCCAAGAATGCGAATGCATCGTCAAATTCGAGTTTGTGTTCCCTTGCCGTTATATTAGGAGACGAAGGAGTCGTATTATCGTTAGTCTCGAGTACAAACATGTCAGTCTCCTTTCGCCGGGAGGCAGTTGTAATATGCTGAAATACAGTGATATGAACACCGCTATACCTCTTCAGTGGTTGCTGCTGGGTCGGGTTGCGGAAGTAAGTCATCTGTATTTTTTAATCTAAAATTGTTACCTCCATTTAGATCGGTAGGCAAGTGCGAACTCAAGGTGCTCACTTTTGTTCAGACTCAGATTCTTCAATGATTGTGCCGGTCGAGAATCTGATATTCCTGAATCCGTCAACATCCTCAGCGGGAAAAACCTTACGACGCTTTAGGTGGGAATCAATCGAGTCGTAGCATCTCTCAATACCGTCGTCCATTTGCCAATCGCCGATGCGGGAAAGTTCGTCGATGAGATCCTCCAGTCGTTTCCGCTTCCTAGTGGACTTGCCAAAACAAACATGGCATTCGCGACTGCATATATAAGCTTTTGGACTTAGAGTTTTCTTAGTAGGATGGCCTTCATTACCAGACCCAGCCCCCACCAGGAGCGGTTGCTAGCCTTTGTGAGCGGCATCGAGGCATTGGGCAGGTTTCCTTAGCTGCATACGACTGATCTATTATAATCGCCATGGTAATATTCATACCAGGTAAAAGCTTAGAGGATGCAGATATAGTTTGCGTGGTATTTTTCGATTTGAAGAACTCATAGTTGCCAGCCTGCACCTCCAGAAATCCAGGGCCGTTCTTAAAGCGATGCTTGATAAGCAACTCCAACTGATCAAAGCTGTATTCCGACGGCATATGGAACTTGCAGCCTAGCGCATCCTCGACCACAAGCGGAGCTTGGAAGTGGGTCCATCGAGGGTCGGGATAAGGCAGCGTCGTATAGATGTCTAGTAAAACTGTGTATATTTGCTGGGTGGAAACGCTAGTCGCTATTTAGTAGTAATAATAGCTCGAATTAGACATACATACCAGATTTTGGCAACCATACTCGCCAAGTGTGTCAAGCTGACGTTAAACTCTCCACTAATCACCCCGAATAATCCTTTGAGCATGGATTGGTTCCTTTCTGCGACCCGGGTTTGTGCTCTGGCATTGTCATTTACCTGCCTAACAGTCTCTCGCATCTCCTCAAGCTTCTGCTGGGTATCTAGTTGGTCTATTTTGGCTCTTTCGGACGCAACATCAAGCGTCTCCAGACCATGTTCCGCTAGTAGTATGTTGATGGTCCCGACATGGACACTCAAATACCCCTGCAGTTTACGAATTTCATCCTTCTTCCCGAATGCCCACTCCACCTTCTTTATTGCCTGTTTCATTCCGCCATCAGTAGCCCGTAGTCCCAGGCTACTCTCATACTTGTTGATCTTGCTTAGAAACGCTTCAAGTGGATGAAGGCAGCTAAGTGCAGCATGTTTGATCGAATCAATACTCGTCTTAGTAGGTCCCCTCGATTGCAGCTTGTCAAGATGGCGTAGCACGCAAGTAAGACTCTCGAGTTCGCGCAGGAGTTCCTGATACTCCGGCTTCGACCCTCCTGCATCGTTAAGGCTGCTGACAATATCGGCGATAATCTTGCCGGCAGCTAAGAAGCTGCCAACGGAGAACCCAAAGGACATTATTCCAGGTAACTAGCGCGACTGTAGCCTCCAGCTCTAGATTCGACGGTGTAAGTTGGTCCGAAGGCAGGTACGTAAAGGAAAGCCACATGTGTTGCACGCAACTCGGCGTACTTTTCGAGAGGTATCTAGGGCGCTATCACTGGGGATCCTATCTAGGTATTCTTGGGGCTTTAAATATTTAGCGTGTGCAAAAATGCGTCGAAACGCCACCATGCTTGGCACCTCCTTTCCGCGATTTTCTGCTTCGCCGGTGCCAGAGCCTTCCTTCAACTACAACTCATCAGCGACACAGCAAGGAGCCGAAGTACTACTATTAGATGCATTCTGTGACAAGCATCCTCTGACTACTGCCATTCCTTTTGCCCTAGCGCTAAGGAACCAGTATTGGTAGTAGTAATAAGGTAACAAGCTAGAATGTAAGACTGTAATGTAAATCTTAGGGCTTAATTAGTAGCGTGATGGCTTAGAGATGATGGAGGATCTTCAGCGTAGAGTTGTCATAAAGTATTCTTAGAAACAATGTAATGAAATTAAATAATTCGGATCAGCAGAGGCACTCTTGATTCTGTAGAGTAAAGAACTAATCGTTACCCATCCTACTATGGGTAGTAGACTGCTTAAATACATGATTCAGCCGGCTCCTCGATGGCTACCTCATTTTCTAACCTGATTTCCATTGTCTTGACTCTTTCTGTTACTGGCAATGTCGTCTGCTACCAGCGATGTCGTCGACTCAGTATTTACTACTTTTAGAAGTTGTTCTTCTGGCATACCACTTTTGTAGCAATGTCTTTATTAATGGGAAGTAGGAAGCTATTTCCGTTGTTTGCTTAGCAAGTTATATATAGTTGCAGATGTTGCTTACTTATGGATCATGTCATCTTTATGGAGGTCTGACATCGTTGTACTATCTGGTAGCTAGTGTAAGGCACTAGCAATGAGGCTCCCACAAAGGAGGCTCATAGTTGCATCAGACTTCCAAAACCGCTTCCAACTGCCAGACGGCGCAACGACGTCAGACCTCCACAAAGACGACATGATCCA